>PVKE010009548.1:0-44560 GCA_004027555.1 Craseonycteris thonglongyai
TAACACATGCAATTATAGTAAGTAGTAGGCTATACCATCTAGGTCTTTGTAAGTGCACTCTATGATATTTGCACGATAATGACACAATTCTCAGAATGTATTTTTGTTGTTAAGTGACCCTTGTCAATGACCCTTGTGGAAATAGTTCCTTTTTGTCCTACCATATAGACTGTTTACTGTAAAAGTGGTTTACCTTGTGCTCAGGCTCAAATCTTGACTCTACCACCTCTGTTTTCTGTTTCCTCATCTATAAAGTGGTAATGGTACCTACCTCATATGTAAAGCTCTCAAAAATCTACAGTAGTCCCCCAGGACCAGCAGTGAATGCCTGAAACTATAGATAGTACCAAACCCTGTATATCACTATGTTTTTTCTTAGACATACATACCTGTGATAAAGTTTAATTTATAAATTAGGCACAGTAAGAGATTAACAGTAGCTAATGATAAAATTTTAATAGAATAATTAAAATAATTTACTGTAGTAAAAGTTTTGTGACTGTGGTCTCTCTCCAAATATCTTAATTTGCTCTACTTGCCCTTCTTGCAATGACCTGAGATGATAAAATGCCTTTGATGAGATGAAGTAAGGTGAATGACATGGTGTTGTGAGGGAGCATTAGGCTGCTATTGATCTTCTGACAGACAATATGTCAGAGGGAAGATCATCCACTTCAGGTGATCCTGGATCATTGTGCCATGATGATGTCAGTGGCTGGATGTTAGGAGCAGATGATGCCAGTGGTTTGGGAAATTTAGTATGTTTAGACTGCAGTTGACCGTAGATAGCTGAAAATACAAATATGTCCTCAATAGCTGGGAATAGTAGCTGCAGGTGCTGCTATTATTGCTGCTGCTGCTGCATGTTGTTGTGATTATTATGATCAATTAGATGTGTTTGACAGCATGCTATAAACTGTATTGCTACATAATCAGAGGAGATAAAACATAACAATAAGTACCAGTCATATAAGGTAGAAGAGCACAATCTAAGTTCTTTAGTGGCTACAGAAAGAAGAAATTATTTCCATCTGGGTTGTCAGGGGAATAGTCTTGGAAGAGGTGGTTTTTGAGCCTAGCATTAAAGGATATTCAAGATTTGGACATGCCAAGCCTGGAGAAATTGAGTCATGAAGGGCATTTCAAGGAAAAGCAAACCTGTGACCAAAATTAAATGTTTTATTATTAAGTTACTATTATTGATATCAAGGAATTATTGCATTTCATTCATCGTTTGATAATATATAGACATATGAGGGCTGTCCAGAAAAAATCCAGCCATTGTCAATATAACAAAAACAACTATATGGCTGGATACATTCCAGACAGCCCTCATATACCTCTGTCTATATGAACATAGCCTACTATTTTAGCGACTGGGGGGATTCTTACAGTATTATATAATTCATAAAATACTCTTAATTTCCACAGAAAACCAGTAAGCTAGGTCTTTTTATTCTCGTGTTACACCATTTCCCCGAAAATAAGACAGTGTCGTATACCCTGTTTCCCCGAAACTAAGACAGTGTCTTATATTAATTTTTGCTCCCAAAGATGCGCTAGGTCTTATTTTCTGGGGGATGCCTTATACGTATTTCAGCGAGAGGCAAACCTATAAGTAGGTCTTATTTTCGGGGGATGTCTTACTTTCGGGGAAACACGGTAGGTAAGGAAACTGAGGTTCTCTCAGCAGTGATTGGCCAACGGGAGAACTGTATAAGCACTACATTTCATGGATTTTCACAGCAATACACTGCCTCTGTTCATCTAAGTAGGAACATTTTCAAGTCCATCAATCATATAGTTAGCCTAAGGTTACTTAAATTATATGCTATATTCGCAAAGGCTGGAGAGATAGTTTTGATGACCCCATGTAAATCCAGCACCCACCACCACTATAAATGTAACCCCAAACCCATAACTTGTTAGTGATAGTATCTAGAAGGCAGCCACAGAGCAAGTGTTCTTATTAACACCGTGTGTATTATCTTTGCTCCACTGCCACAGTTACCTGAAGTGTGCTAGATAGTTTTGATTCAAATATTGTTGTCTTTAGTGTTTTAAATTGAAACTGACCAATAAATGAATATCAGGTCTTAAAGTTCTGCTGCAATGTGATAGAGGAATCCTAGACTTGATTCTTGCCTCAGACATGTTTAGAAAAATAAATAAGAATTTTCATATATTGATATTTGGAAATTATAAATTCATAAATAACAAAAAAATTAAAATAGGCATCTATTTATAGATCATAGTACTCAGAGTGACTTTCTACTTACCATTAGTATAATTTCCTTTTCAAAGGATTTTTAATATAAACTATCAAAACTTTTTAATATAAACTATCGAACATTTTCCCCTAAGACTCTTTCCCCCTTTCCCTTTGTTCTGCCTCTTCTTACCTGCCTATAAAACCTTTGGACCCTCCTAAGAGTGGGGAGATGGGCTTTGGATGGGAGTTATTGTAATGGGCCACAAAAGCTTGTTTTTTTTAAAGATTTATTTTTTTATTGTTTTTTGACAGAGAGAGATACAGAGACAGAGACAGAGAGAAGGGGGAAGGCCCAGAACAGTCTCCATAGTTGCACATCATTGGTTTTTTCACATAGTTTCATTCCACAGGTGGGCGTGGGGCTGCACAGGGCAGGAACTGGGCCGGGTTCTCACCCCGGTGAGAACTGAACTCAGGGTACTCCCCAGTTCAGCATATGGGTCCACATGGGCCGGGGCCGGGATTTGATCCTCTGTCCCCGGGGCTGCAAAGTGAGCGCTTAACCCACTGAGCCATCCCGGCTTCCCCTAACGCTTCTTTTTTTAATCAAATGTCCAAGACAGATATTTCTGATATAACAAGAATACAGTCTGTTGTGCTATTATATATTTGTTACATTTTAAATATGAAGTTAACATACTTCTGCTTGAAATGTCTCAATTACATTGCATATTCTGAAAACCCACACTATACCAATAAAACTGTTACTTCAAGAATAATATAGCTTTTTGAAGTGACATTTATATTAAATGTGATTTTCATCTACTGTATAGGATTTTCTGAAATTATGACAAACTGTAATTTCATCCAATTCTGGTTGCATTGTAGACTTGGGAGTAAACTGAAATGATTTGTCATAAGTATACCACAATGGGATTTATTTAGAATACATTGTAACATATTTTTCATTTTTAATAATATAAGATTAGCATCATTCAATATGAAATATTATATTGTGACATTCCATAATTCAAAAATGTCTCCCTCATGTGTCACTGTATTGTATTGATTTTAACTTGATGTCTTTATTGTCTAACACTTTCTCTGCTTTATATGCTGCTTATTCTTAATATTGTTAAGAATTGTGTATGAATATAGGCTTTTGCTACTAATGTGTAGCTAGTATCAAGAACATCTATTACCATTTCAGAAGTGAAGTAGTACATTCAAGCTGCCAGTCTTAAGTAGAACACAAGCTTAAAATACTAATTTTTATTATGTGGTAATAAATTCCAGAGATTCTTAAATCTGCTTTAGAAGACCAATGAATTTCCACCTTGACCTCTATTGATAGTTAGCCATCTACACAGGTATATGATAATGTATGGTGAAAAAATACGGCTTCTCACAACTTCCCTTTGCTACACATAACCAACCCTGAGTCCTCGGGTTTCTCCACCCCAGCCCAGAAAACATTAGTGATCTTTCCTTCTTCCTATTTGCTAGGTGCACACCCCACTCTAAGGAGGCAGGGGTGAGTGGGATTAGGGATAGGACAAGAGTTAAGTGATACCTGGGCACTGCTAAGCTAAGGAAAGGAAAATACCAACGTGGAGCAATTGCTTTTCATGCCATCCCACCTCATCTTTTATATCCTTCATTATCTCGTATATTCCTGGTTATCTCTTCATAGCTAATAGAAGAGTTCTTTTAAAGCATGGGGTAACTGTTACAATCAGGGACTCTGGATCAATTTGGCAGTGTGAACTTGAGCAAGTTACTTAACCTATCTGTGCCTCAGTTTCTTTGTAAAATTGTCATGGTGTTTAATATTAATAATACCCTATCACAAACATAAAAGTTCATATATCAGTTCCAAGCATATAGTAGACACATAGAAATGCTAGTAGTAGCAATATTATAATAAAATATTCTTAATGCAAGTTAATGGTTACAACTATGTATGGGGGAGACTTGATATACATACCTAGAAGGAGCTCAATAAATGTTGCATTTCCTGAATGTTCCATCACTTGAAAGACCTGGCTTTTCTATAAGTGCCTTTTGCTCAAAATTACCTCTCAGTCTTTTTTTTTCCTTAAAATTTTAATCAGTGTAGACCCTCATAAGGGTGCTACGAGAGAGAGAAATGATAAAACAACTAAACTAAACCACATTGAGGTAAGAATGACTAGTGGCCCAGGACTGTTTTCTATTAAATCGTAATAATTGGCAGAATTCTAAGGAAATTGGAACTAGAAAGGAGAATCTGAGCCTGGGAACTGAATGCACAAATTCATTTTAAGGTCTCACTTCAGAGAAGATGTCGTCGTAGTGTAAGTAAGCCATGAGAAGCCACGATTCATCTTTTATAACCATGTGTTGATTCCTAGTAAGTAGTAGTAGTCATAACCGTCACCGCAGGTCTCATGGAACACATTGAGGCCGTGGGACCCTCTAGCTAATGACTTAAGACGGCCTGACCTCCCGGGTCTCTAGATGCCAGGTGTCTGTAGAGAGGGCCTCAGAGTAGCTTCTTGATTTGATGAGTTGCTCTTTCCCCTCCTCATTGTTTCCCTGGCTTTTAAAAAATATTACATAAACTGCTCATTATTACTTTTTAATTAACACCCAGCATAATGTAGTAACCAGTGGCTATATCATGATGTTTCAGATTTAACCAATTTTAATAAGTTTATTCCAATATAGCCATAAACTCCTTCATGTGTAGTGATTGTCATTTATTGTAATACAGCATGGTCCTCTCCTCTCAACTCAAAAGAATCCAAGGAATTAATGTTAACCATTTTCATTAAGCCAATTTTAATTAATATATTAAAGGTTATACTGTTCTTGATAAATTAAAATGTGCAGAATTTCTGAACTGTGACATTGGGCTTCATTTTAAAATAGCGTGTTTGGATATCGCTGTTGTAGCTGTTTCAGACATACCTCTAATGGTCATAAAGCCCTGGCTTACACTTAGCAGAAAACTGTAGCTGAGCAGTTTAGCCTGGTAACAACACAAGTGAACGATCCTCTGTGATAGTAATGTAGACAGTCTTTGAAGGGTAAGCCAGAAACTGACCTCTAACGTCAACAGTTTTGTCCAGGTATCTTGTATCACTTAGGATAGACTGGCTATCTAATCTATTATTTAAAAGTGCTTACGATTTATTTCAAGAAGATAAAATAAAGCCAGTATCTTACCTTTAGTGAAAACACCTTAGTTACTCGCACACTGTTGTATAATTATAGTGATCTAGAATCATTCTGCTGTAGAGCAGTAAGCCAATCAGTAAGGGTGTCACTGTATTCTCTGTTTTCTAAGTTTGATTCAACAATGTAATTTAGCTTAAAAAATTTTTTAACTTTCTTTTCTTTGCTTTCCTCCCCTCCTGCCTGCCCCAAGAGCCCTGTTTTCCCTAAGGCTACATACCAAGTTAATCTAGTTAATTAGCAGAACACTGACACAAGAAACTGAGTCAGCCCAGCCATCCAGACACTGAGATTCTCCTCAGATGGCATATGCATCACTCCTAAAACCAGGTTTAAGATAACCATCTCGTACAAACCAGACCCCAGGAGACATTCTCCTAGACAAGTCTCATGACTGAATCACCTTTCCCTTTGTTCTGCTTCTTCCTACGGGACTATAAAACCTCTGGCTGTCCTAAGAACAGGGAGATGGCCTTTGGAGACAGGAGTCCTGTCATTCTCCCAGAATGCAGACATTTTGAATAAACCTGCTTTTCTTTCCACCAGCCTTGTCTCTCCACTATTGGCTTATGAGGAGCCAGCAGCCTTATCTGTAGCCAGTTAACTAATCTAGAAAAGGCGTCTGATTAGCATCTGAATAACATCAACTTATTGACATAAATTTTTACATTTGTTTTTAGAGCCTTCTAAACAATATACTGTTCTAGAACCTAGTAAGGATAGAGATCTGTAAATACATAGTTGTACACAAAGAACTCATGTAGAAACTTATTTTATTGTTCTGTAAAATATTCTGTAATTATACCTAAATACAAAGCAAGACAAATTAATGCTAACCTTGAAATTTAATTAAATGATATCTATTTCTTTTTCTTGAAGTGTGAAACAAAAAGAATTATGTAAGGCTGAATTGATATATTGAGCAAGTACTTTAACAGGTACTCTAATTATAGGATAAATAACCTTTTTGAACTTCAGTTTTCTTATACACAAGATGTGAATAATACTTATACTGCTTGCTTCTTAAGGTTTATGGTGAGAATCAAATGAGAAAATATATGAAAAAATGCTTTGTTAATTTCCAGATGTATGTGGTCTTCAATACAAATACAATTAGCTATATAAAATTCTAAGACTACAGCTACATATCAGTATGTTAGAAAATCATTTTCCTAACATCCTCTGAAAAGCAACTATGAAATGTTTAAGTAACCCGAACTTTCATTGACACTCAAATTTTTATCTTAATTTTTGTCTCATTCAAAGGGATGCTACTTTATGTAACCGATAGCTTACATTTGTTGCCTTCATACTATTATTTCTACATATTATTTTTTAATATCAACTATTATTTCTACATGTTATATTTAATCCTCACAACAATCCTATGATATAAATAACATTATGCCCATGGAAGGAACTGTAACAGAATTGCTTAAAGAATTTTCCAAAGTCACATAGCTAATGAGTGGCAAAACTAAACTAGAACACATCTGTGTGAGTCCAGAGCTCAGGTAGCTCTATTAGCCCTTGTGATAGGCAATTTGAATCATACTACATGTAGTATAGTTCATCTCATATTGAAACCCCAGAAAGCCATAAATTTCTAGAAGACCTATTGTCATGAAATATTTTAGAACTGTTGAAACTGTTCTAAAATAGTTTTGCACAAAAGGACCCTTTAGCTTTTACTGATTAAGGGTACCTGACAAATTCCTTGCCTGACTTCAAGGTGAAAGTGGAGGACTCTGGCTTCTCAGAGACCCCTGCTGGTTATGCACTGGCCAAGTTGGAAATCCTTTAGCTAGAACAAGAAGTGCCCTTTGCCTCTCCACATCCCACTCACCCTGCAGCTTCCCAGCTCAAACACAAATGGCTTCTTTTCCTTAACTCATGACATAATTAACTCAAGTATCATCACACATTTAAGCAATTACTTCAGCCATGTTAATCAAATGTCTGCCAAAGCCCTCCTGAACAGTAGCTATCACCAGAAAAATGCATTCCTTTAACTGTAACTGAGACTTAATGTAGTATGTATGCCTCACTTTTTACAAAATTTCTGGTTTAACTATGCTTTTACTTGCAGAGCAATAGTGTGCATTTATGAGTACAGACACACATTCTTTAGAGTTGGGTGAGTTCTCATAGCCATTTACCCAGCTAAAGAGGAATGAATACCTTTGAACTGTTCTCATATTAGGAAAGTGCCTGTATGGCGCTTACCCCACCCCCACCCCCCCACCCCCGCAGAGGTGTAGAGATGATTACTGGTGTTACCAAATAAACATTTTTTTAATTTCTAATTACATATATTAATTTTAATTTATGCTGGAAAAATATATAAATAGTACACCAAAGCCAATACTTTTATGATTTTTAATCAAGGCTAAACTAGGTATTTTATCTTTTAAAAGTGTAGGTATTCTGCTTTAAAAAAAAAAAAAGGTAAAACATTAAATGACGGATACTGCAGTTAGTACCTAAGTAAGAAGGTACACATATAAACAGTATGTGGAAAACAGTGGCCCATAGTGCTTATAGTTAGCTCGCAGCTCGTTCTCTACAGGGCATTGTGCTGTGTAACAAAATCTTGGTGATCCCTGACTTTGTGACAGTGTGATAGCCTGTAATGAAAACTTTGGATTGGTTATGCTTTGCATGGTAATAAGCTCTTTACAAAATATTTTGTCCTGTTTCAAAAACAGTTCATCTCTGAGTCTTGTTTCCTTAGTTCACTTATAACAATGTATTATTTGCCAGCTCCTTCACAGTGGGAGAGGCTCCACAGAGTACACTGTAATGTGTTTGCAAAATAATGCAAACCAGCAGTTATTTTTGTTGTTGATTTAAGTAAGATCTTTTTATGGGAAACTGAGATAAAACTTCAAAGCACTTTTTTTCTTAAATATATATATATATTCAGTGAGTAAGTTGGCCACAAGACATATGGAAGTGCTCCCTGTTAAATCTGAAAAGTATGCTGCATTGGGATTTCAAAGTAAATATTGGTCATGTAATATACTTTATTACATGTGTTTATATATTTTTTTAATTTGGCTGCAAGAGAAACATCGTGCTTAAAGGTTTTCTCTTTTTGGGTTTTGATCTTTTAGGTGTGTTGTTCCCTTTGTGGCTTTGTTTAAAATAATTTAAAGGCCTAAATTTGTGTTTTGGTGAAGTTTTTGTTTTTATTTTTGGGTTTTGTTTTTTTTGTTTTGGCTGTTTTATCTATTGTTTTTAATTGAGAAAGAACTGCCAGAAATTGTGTGGTTTTTGGACTTCAACTGACAAGGTATAGAATACTGATCCTCCATTTACCTGAGCTGTGATTTGGGACAAGTGGCTCGACTGAGCCTCTGATACACCAACTAAAATGGGCTTAATAATACTTACTTCATGGAATTGCAATTAAGGTTAATGTGGACTCCTCCTATAAAGGGTTTAGTGCAGCATAGGGACAGAGTAAATAGATTCAACAACTATGAGTTTTATTTTCAGCAGTCTGCAATGACTTCAGAAACTATGGTCCTTTATGCTGAATTGTGGAGTAAGTGACCTCATGATCCTTCTAGGTAACCCCTCTTTCCTCACACCTCTATAGAGCCTTCTTACTTTTGGCAGCATTCTGTATTCTGCCTGTCACCAACTATTTTCAAGTCATATTTTCTGCCTACCCCCAATCCTTCTTGTCAGTCCTGCATGTCATTTGCCCTTTTTATTTCAGTCTTTACCAGTTTTCTCTGGACTTCCAGTTGATAGTGTACAATTTAGCAGCTGTTTTTTCCCTCAACCTGAAGTCTTTTTCAACCAAGTACTCAAGAGCAAAGAAGACTATATCCTGTACTTTTCCCATATTACCCATAGTTGTCTTGCATAAGACCAAAAATAAACACAAAAGGATGTTAAATCAGACTCATTGAGAAAATGGGAAAGTGACGATTATAAACTAAAATAAGAGCATGAAACATTCTGCTACATTTAGTTTGGGAATGGTTATGCTACATTGAGCATCTACCGTAGTATTTTACTCATAGCAGTCACTAGGAAATAGCCATTAAAGTCTAGTTAGTTGAAGGGGAGGTACCTAACTACCTAGTAATGTAAATGCAGTGGAAAAGAGAAGAAATAGACTAAATCCCTGAGGTCAGAAGACTTGGATTCAAATTTTAATACTAATTCTATGGCTGTGAATAAGTCACTTAATATTAGGTGTGAAATTAGGGCAATGGAGGGTCTGGAGGCAGGGGCGGGAACCAAACCAAACAACTAACAAAAAATTAAAGCAGATTTGGACCCTGAAGATTTAAATCTTGGCTCTGGAACTAACTGTATTTATAGTCTTGATCAAATCATGCATCTCTTGATTTCCTCATCTCTAAATTGAGTATAATAAAAGCTGTCTCATGGGGTTACTAGAACATGTATGTGTAGTACCTGGTATATTGTGGGCACAGACTAGATGTCTTGTTGTTGGGTTTTTTTTTTTGCTTTTTCTTTTCTTCTTTTTTTCTTTAATAAACCTCAATGGACCTTTATTACTTAAGTAGTAGAATGAGGGACTTGAGTTAGACAATCACCAAAATTGCTTTGAGCTCTCAGTGAATAGATACTAGGTGAAGGATAGACATTGTTCCATTTGGGCTCATTAAGGATTCCTAACTTACCTGAAAGAAACAGTTGCAGCTAATAAAAAAGGCGGGGTGGGGAAGCCGGGATGGCTCAGTGGGTTGAGCGCTCACTTTGCAGCGCCGGGGACCGAGGATCGAATCCCGGCCCCGGCCCGTGCGGAACCATGTGCTGAACTGGGAGCTCCCCCAGTTCAGTTCTCTCTCTGTCTCTGTCTCTGTATCTCTCTCTCTCTCTGTCAAAATAAATAAATAAATAAACAAAAAAAAGGGGGGGGAATGGATACATCGAAATAACAGAATGCACTAGTAAAATATATTTCCTCATTCACATTATGTCTTTATTGATAATCACACCAGTGGACATGTTTGGCATCTCCCCCTTGGGCTTCGATGTTCCATTTTGCCCAATAAGAACTTCTGTGCACTCTTAGGAAGAACAGGTACCTCAGTAATAACTTGCAGCTGAACCTGTCAAGTTGACAGGCAATTCACAGGCAGAAGAACTTGAGCTATATTTTACAATACATATGTCAGGTTTGACTTCTTAATAATATACATGATTAAACAGTTTCCAAGATAATATAAATTGATTCACTCCATTTTTCAGTGAAGGATTTTGCCTACTGAAGAGAAAACTATAACCTATTGCCAGTTTGTTGTGGGTATTTTTTGCAAAGTCCTCTGACTTCTGGAATAAACACAAAATCCATTTTCTTTACCTTTATTTTCACAATTTTTCTGCATATTATCCATTCTGGATAAGGATTTACAATGCCTTGTTTATGTGGCATGCAGCCATGTTGCAAATATTACAAAGCATCAGTAGTACTAACATGAACCTTCAGATAAAAGAAGTTGGTATGGGGCAGGTTGGCAAACATAGGAGCATTACAAGAATAAGCGGTTTCCTGGGAAAGCTATGTTTATTATCATTCACATATGGAGGTCCTAACTAGTAGGTTAGAATACACCAATGGTTCTTAAAATTAGGCCTTGTATGTCTTTAACAGAGTTATTGCTGCCATGCTCCACGCTTTCCTTTTATGGTTTGCCAGAATTTGAGTACAGCACTGCCCTCCTTCCTGAGGAACTTGTCATGGAGGGAACTGAAAATCTCTGTGTACCTAAAAACAGGGTACACGTCCTTATCTCTTCGATCTAGGGGGCTCAACTTCCTGGGCATGTGGTATACTATAGTATACACCAGAATGTTTGGCCAACCCAGGAGAAATCGTATCATCCCTCACGATCACTGCCATTTAGGGGGTTATTACAATTTTTTACAGAAAATTATTTTTTAAACATCTTATTTATAACATCTCTAAGGGAAATTGAAATTCTAAATAGTTAAGACAAAGTGGAAAAATCTAATTTGGTTGATCATATCTGAGATTACGTTAAACATATGTATCTTTAAATTTTCACATTTTTTCTAAATAAATAGTTGGAATGCTTAAGAACCACCGTTGATCCTGTAGTTGATATTTTGGCAGCAGATAGTAAATGAGAGAAAAATAAAACTAGTTAAAAACTTAACAGAAACATAAAGGAATATAATATAGCCAAGCACTGTGGAAGGACTGGGATACATTCTAAGGAATGTGTCCTTGTGTGATTTCATTGCTACATTAACATTATAGAATGCATTGGCACAAATCTAGGCTACATACAAGCCTGCACAGCATGTTACTTTACAAAACAACATGAGATTAAGTCCAATGACAAGAGAAAATGATGCAGTCAAGAGACAAGAGTAAACACAAGAGGTAGGAGGCTGCTGGCTGTGTAATACAGCTTACTGTCTTACAGCAAACTCTTTTTTGCAAGTAGAAATGTAGTAATCGCGGTGTGTGTCCGGCTTTCGTGGTCTCACGCGCTTGAAAAATGAGAACACGGACCTGAGTGGAAAGGTTAAGCAGTGAAGTTTATTGAAAGGAAAGATAAAGCTGTCTAATGAGAGGGGACACCCGAAAGTGGAATGCCCACAGCTAAGGCTAAAGCTACTCCTTATATCTGATTTGTCTGTGTGCTGGGGTGCAGGTATCAGAACCTGTGTATTAATCTTTACCTTTTAGGATTTGCTCCATTGTCTAAATTCTAAGGAAAAATAATCTAGAAGCATTCCTGCAAGTTTGTGTTCTGGGGGCGTGAATCTGTTCAGCCTGTGGGAATCTGTGAAGCCCAGGGAGTGTTGGCACCCATAACCTTGCTAATGTCCCGCTGACCTGGCTTTTGTGCTCACTACATTCTTATTTTAATAAGGTCACTATGGCTACTGAGGACTTTTCCTGACTACCTAACTTCTTATTAACTATCCTGTCTGAAAAAGAGTACACGTTGACATAATAATTAAAAAGTATAGTAATATAGGGATGGTTCAGTGGGTTAAGCGCTCACTGAAGCAGCCCCAGGGACCAAGGATCGAATCCCGACCCCGGCCCATGTGGACCCATATGCTGGGGAGTGCCCCCAGTTCAGTTCTCACCAGGGTGAAGACCCCAGCCCAGTTCCTGCCCTGTGCAGCCCCGCGCCCACCTGTGGAATGAAACTATGTGGAAAAACCAATGATGTGCAACTATGGAGACTGTTCTGGGCACCCTCCCCCTTCTCTCTGTCTCTGTAACTCACTCTCTCTCTCTCTCTCTCTTTCTCTCTCTGTCAAAAACAATAAAAATAAATCTTTTAAAAGTGTAGTATACTGGGAAGCCAGGATGGCTCAGTGGGTTAAGCGCTCACTTTGAAGCCCCGGGGACCGGGGATAGAATCCCGGCCCCAGTTCAGTTCTCTCTGTATCTCTCTCTCTCTCTCTCTCTCAGAAATAAATAAATAAATAAATAAAAATATTTTAGAAAAAAAAAGTGTAGTATAGTAAATGCATAACCCAGTAACATAGTTGTTTAGTATGTACTATACATAATTTTATGTGCTATACTTTTAATGACCAGCAATGCAGTAGGTTTGCTTCCACCAGCATCATCACAAATGCGTGAGTAATGCATTGTGCTATGATATCATGATGGCTACATCATTAGGTAATAGGAATTTTCCAATCCCATTATAATCTGATACGATTTACTAGGCAAAGGATCTGGCTGCTTGTCCCTCATAAGCCAATAATCCAGAGACAAGGTTGGTGGAAAGAAAAGCAGGTTTGTTGAAAATGCTAGCATTTTGGAAGGATGGCTAACTCCTGTCCAAAACCCATCTCCATGCTTTTAGGAGGGCCCAAAGGTTTTATATAGGCAGGTAAGAAGAGGCAGAACAAAGAGAAAGCGGGGGAGTGGGTCTTGGGCAAAGATATTTAAAGAGGGAATTTTCTGGTTGTTGACAAGACAGGTGTTGGGAGGCAGTCACTTCAAGATAATGTAAACAGATTTCCCAGTTAGCTTGCCATCTTGAGGAAGTAAATTGTTTAGGCTAGTTGTCTAGTAAATTGGTGAGGTAGGCCTTCAGTCTTGAGGTAGGACAGTCTTTGAAACTGGAATAATAGGGTCTTGCTGTAAACAGTCATTGAAACTGATGCAGGCAGTGGTTAAAGCTGGCAGGAGGGAAGGGGAGCAAAGAAGACACAAAATTTTTAAACTGTGTTAAGCTGAATTACGTTGTCAAACCAAACTAAACTTAAGAGTGTTAAATCCTGAAAATAGAACATACAATGTCATCCTTACAGAACCACCATCATATATGTAATTTGTCATTCGACACACCGTTGTTATGTAGCATGTGACTAACTATATACTTTCTCCTTAAGCCTTTGAAAAACATGAGATTATTTTTATAAAACTATGTTTTTCCCTCAAACTCCATTTACAGTTCTTGGTTCAGGTTATCTCTCTTAATCCTAGATCTCTTTTATGAAACTCAGTTCATTTCCCTTTGGGGTTTTTTTTTTTTTAATTGTTAAATTTATTGAGGTGACATTGGTTGGCAAAAATTACATAGGTTCCAGGTGTACAATTCTACATTACATTGTTCTATGCATTGCACTATGTGCTCACCACCCAGAGTCAGCTCTTATCACCATATATTTGATGCCCCCTCCCTACTGCCCTACCCTTCTTCCCCCTTCCCCTCAGGTAACCACTAAACTATTGACTGTGTCCATGAGTTTTTATTTCTTTACTTTCAGTTTTATACTCCACATGTAAGTGAAGTCATATGGGTCTTGATTTTTTCTTTCTGACTTATCTCGCTTAAATGGTGATCTCAAGGTCCATCTGTGTCGTAAATGACAGTATTTCCTCTTTTCTTATCGCTGAGTAGTATTCCATTGTGTAAATGTACCACAACTTCTTTATCCAGTCATCTATCAAAGGACACTTTGGTTGTTTCCATGACTTGGCCACTGTGAACAGTGCTGCGATGAACACTGGGGTACATATGTAGCTTCGCAAACTAAGGTTTTCAGGTTTTTTGGTAGATACCCAGAAGAGGGATTGCTGGGTCGTATGGTAGTTCTATTCTTAATTTTTTGAGGAATCTCCACACTGTCTTCCATAGTGATTGTACCAGTTTACGTTCCCACCATTTACATGCCCTTTGGTTTTCAAAGTTTTAACCTCATAATCCTTCTAACAATA
This sequence comes from Craseonycteris thonglongyai, assembly GCA_004027555.1. NCBI lineage: Eukaryota > Metazoa > Chordata > Mammalia > Chiroptera > Craseonycteridae > Craseonycteris > Craseonycteris thonglongyai. The sequence goes on from PVKE010009548.1 coordinate 14,643, forward strand.
TCCAGTACCTATAGTGGGTGCCTCTGTTTAAAGTGAGGTAATGAAGGAAAAAGAGAAGTGCATGTACACACAGAGACATGCACATGTATGTACATAAATCTCCCAAGCTTCCAAGAACCACTGTTTGAAAATCACAGTATTTTACTGTTTTGTTTGAATGACTTAGAGCCCCAATTTACAGCATTCTGAAGTAGATCTTAAGCAATAATTAGTTTACATTTTTTAAATGCAAATTTTAGGAAGAAGATTCCTGAAAGATGGTAGCAGTAGTGGTATTACCAAGCTAAGTAAGGATCCGACTCATCCGCCAATAATCAAGAGACAAGGCTGGTGGAAAGAAAAGCAGGTTTATTGCAAATGTCAGCATTTTGGGAGGATGACAGACTCTTGTCCAAAGGTCATCTTGCCCCTCTTAGAACTGCCAGAAGGCTTTATATGCATGTAAGAAGAGGCAGAAGAAAGGAACGGGGTGGAGGGGAGATGGTTTGGGGCAAAGAATTTTGAAGAGAGAACTTCAAACTGGTTTTCAGGGTCCAGAGGTGGTAACTTGAAGTCACTGTAAAACAGATTTCTGAGGTAGCCATCAACAGTCTTAGGCAACAAATTGTTAAGGCTAGTTATCCTGTGAATTAGCGTGGCAGGCATTCACTGTTGAGCTAAACAGTCGTTGAAAATAGAATGTATAAGGTCTTGAAGTAAACAGAGTCCTTGAAACTGGTATTCAAACAGTGATTAAAGCTGTCAGGAAGTGAAGGGAGCAAAGAAAAGGAAAACCTTTTAAGCTATTTTAAGCTGTTTTAAGCTAAATTGCATTGTCAAACCAGACTAGACTTAGAGTATTAAATCCTGAAAATAGAAAATACAGTGTCACCTCTTAAAGTGACATTGTTCTTTAATTTCTCTGTAAAACCAGAGCAACTAGGATATAAATATCAAAAACCTATGGATAATATCGGGTTGGAGGGGGACCTGATTCTGGGAGCTGGGCACATAATGCGATGCATGGGTGATGTGATGTGGAGTTGTCCATTGGGAAACTGTCTGATTGTTACCAACCAATGTCACCCCATTAAATTCAACAATAAAAAAATAAATAAAAATTAAAAAAAAAAAACAAAAAACAAAACCTATGGATAATAACTACATCAAAACCAGGTATCCCCACAAACCCCCAGATACTAGCAGGTGAGGACAAACTACTGACTACATGATTCATGTAGGTTCAGAAACACAGTGGGAAGAAAACAAGGCAGCTGATATGGTCCTGAGAGGAGCAAATCCCTCGGATTGCCAGCAGTTTCTCACTGGAAGGCACAGCAAGCCAGTCACGGCAGCCACAGAGACAGTGGGCATTTCTGGAGGATTTAGTTCACAAGATGCGGTTTGATGATGCTAGAGCAGTCTGGGCCGTATAAATTCTTGAAACAAGCAAACCAAAGTTCTCTTACAAAACAGATCCTCTCACTGAGGAGAGCTGCTTGAAGTAGAATTCAAACTGAGCAAGGTGGGGCAATGGGAAAAGAAAGAAAATGTCCAAATGACAACAGAGGCAGTCCCTCGAAGTAGAAGGTCATTTAAAAAAAGAAAAAAATGTTTGTGAAAAACAACAGAAGCTAGAGTTCTGGATTCATGGAGTTAGAAAAACTATCCTGGGCTATCCCTTTCAAAGTACAGGAAAACATATTTCAATAAAAATTTTAAAAGAAAAATAAAATTATTGAAAGTTTTTATAAGAAATAGAGTAATGCCTAGAAGAAAACACAGGCAATAAATTCTAAGACATCACCCATAGTAATATTTATACTGACATATCTCCTCAGACAAGGGAAACAAACAAATAAAAAACAAAACAGTGGGACTGCATCAAACTAAAAAGTTTGACAGAAAAGGAAACCATCAACAAAACAAAAAAACTTCTTATTGAATGGGAGAAGATATTTGCCAAAGATAGATCTGATGAGGATTAATATTCAAAGTTTGTTAAAAACTCTCACAGCTCAACACTAAAAAAAAAACAAAAAAAAAAAAAAAACAGTCCAATTAATAAATTTGCAGAGGATCTGAATACCAGAAGACATACAGATGATGTCCCATAGACATGAAAAGATGCTTATTCTCACTAATCACCAGAGAAATGCAAATAAAAACCACAATAAGATACTGCCTCACTCCTGTCAGAATGGCTATCATCAGTAAGTCAGCAAACAAGTGCTGGTAAGGATTTGGAGAAAAGGGAACCCCTGTGCACTGTGTGGGGGGTTGCAAATTGGTGCAGCTGCTTGGAAAACAGCATGGAAGTTCCTCAGAAAGTTAAAAATAGAACTACCTGGTGACCTAGCACTTCCACTCCTGGGTATTTACCCAGAGAAATCCAAAACAATAATTCAAAAAGTTATATATATCCCTGTGTTCACTGCAGCACCATTTACAATAGCTGAGATATGTAGACAACCTAGTGTCCATCAATAGATGATTGGATAAAGAAATTGTAGCACATATACAGAATGGAATACTACTCTGCCATATGAAAGAATGAAATCTTACCATTTGTAACAACATGGATGGACCTAGAGGGTATTTGATAAGTGAAACCAGTCAGACTGAGAAAGACAAATGCCATATGCTCTCACTTATGTGTGGAGTCTAAAGAACAAAACAAAAACATAACCATAGATATAGAGAACTGATGGTTACTAGATGGGAGGGGTATTGGGGGGCTAATGAGAAAGATGAAAGAATTAAAAGTACAAGTTGGTAATTACAGGAGAGTCACAGGGATAGAAAGTACTGTATGGGGAATATAATCAATAATTTTGTAGAAACTGTATAGTGTCATATGGATACTAGACTTACTGGGGAGATCATTGCATAAATTATATAAATGTCTAACTACTACACTATATACCTGAAACCAATATAAAATAATACTGAATATCAACTATAATTTTAAAAATATAGTCTTGGGATGTGGTACAGCATTAGGAATGTAGTCAGTAATGTTCTAATTACTTTGCACAATATCGGGCTGGTTCTAGACTTGTTGGGATTATCACTTTGTGTCATGTAAATGTCTAATCACTATGTTGTTCTCTATACCTGAAATAAACAAATGAAAGGAGAAAAAATAATGTCCCTACAGGGATACCAAGATAATTCCTTGGTTGAGTGCTTGCCTCACAATCATGAGGTCTGAGGTTTGATTCTGGGCCCCAGCCCATGCAAACGCAGATACTGAGCCACAGCGAAACTGGTAACCACTAGGATTACTTTCCTCTAATGTGGGAGGCTCCCTCTTCAGTTCTTGCCCCACGCAGCCCCACATCCACCTGTTTGGAGTGAAACTATGTCACAGCTAATGATGTACAACTATGGAGACTGCTCTGGGCCCTCCCCACTTCTCTCTTTTTCTCTCACCTCTCAAACAATAAAATAAATCTTAAAAATAATAATAATAATGTCTCTACAAAAAAACATGCCCCCAAAATGTAAAAAAATAATAATAATAAGTGAAAATATAAACTTCAAAACAAAGTATAAAAAGTTTTTTATAATAAATGATAGATGATGAGAAAGAAAACATAAATCGCCATTAGAAAAGGCTCAAAAATTAGGTGATTGGAGAAAAATCTATGAAGCAACATGTTTAATTATGATACTCAAGGAGGGAAAATAGGAGCCTCTGGTTTTCTACCCAGGCAAGTATACCTTTAAGTATACTTAAGAACAAAGAATCAGAATACTGCTCTTAGGTCCCCTTGCTAAGGAATCTACTAGAGAGCATGAGCTTCAACTACCACCCCACTTTCACAAAAAGAAAAGAACTGAAGAGAAATCAGAGTAAGGCCTGGTGAGATTCTCTTCTCAGGCACTTAGGTAGTGGGTTATGTGCCTGAGTTCCAGCCCTGACAAGGGGTGACAGAAATACAAGGTACGTCTGGACACCGTTCTCTAGCACTGCCGGATCACCAGTAGGCCAACTGGGTGCAAGGGTTCAGGAAAGTACTCTTCAGTACCAACAGAAATCACATTCCTGCATTCCAGATATCTCAAAATGTTTCTTCACTGCTTCAAAATTACAGGAGTTATTAGACTCACCAGATTAGATTAAAACTTGTCATTTAATAAGGATGCTCATCTGGAACACCAATTTTTAAAATTATTTAATAACTATATTTCAATACAAATGACTTAAGCAAGAAACAAACTTTTGTTTTTAAATGAAAATGATAAAAAGGAAATTAAAGGGACAATATGGAAGAAAGTTCTTACTTGATTTTATTCATATGCTTTTGTAGAAAGAACATTGCTTTTTCTGAATGTTTCAGTAGCTTTCTATTATTCAGAATCAATTTTGAATATTATACGCAGGGGTCAAAAGAAGCACCAATTTATCTTCAGTTTTTATTGTTGGGCAAATTAGGCCAGAGTGAACATTTCTGTTAAACATGCTAAGCCGCACAGTGATTCAGTTCCCACTTTAAAATGCAAATTTGGTTCAGAATGCTCTTTACAAAAGGGACTGTGCAATATCAGACAAAAATAAGTACATGTCTGTACACTTTTTATAATCTATTATTAAAACCTCATGGGATTATAACATTATTATAATAAGAGACTATTGCTGAAGGGGACGTAAGAGGGTATCTAATTCACATATCCTCGTCTTCGTGAGAGTGAACAGAAGACCAGAAAAGCTTAGATTTACAGGTGGTCAGATTTATCCATGCTCACGCAATCAGACTGTTAGTTTAGGTTTGAACTGTGCTGTTTCCACATATGTGACTATTAACATTGTGTTAGACCAGCTTCAGTCTCCCATCTTCCTCCTCTGTCATCCTTCATTCCTTTCACAGAAGCGAAGTCAGTGCTGCCCTCTTTAATCCTGCCCACTTCCTGCCTATGTATACTTTGTATTCCATCCACTCTTGCCTCCTCCTCAAGCTGCATTCCTCTCTGCCCCTTCACGTCTAGACTTCAGAAAGAGAAACACAATGTCTCTCCTTTAATCTCTTTTATTTTGCATTCTTTAACCCACAATCAGTGCCAAGAATTTCTCTTGAACTGCTTTCCTCAAAGTCACTAAGGTTGGTTTTTGCTGAAACTTGATGGGCCATTCTTGACATTATTTTTCATCACCATTTTGCACTGTGTTACACTGTTGATCTCTTTCTTCCCGTGAAGTGCTCTCCTCTCTCAGCTTATGTAATAGCATACTCTCCTGAATTCCCTCTCCTCTGGTTGCTCTTTCTCAGTCTCTCATCTTATGCCCATACTTTTAAATGACAGTGAGTGTTCCCTGTGATAACTCTCTCCTTACTTCTCTCCTTTGGCACAGCTGGTTCTGTAGTTCCCTCCTGGAGCTCTAAAATAAAGACCCACTGCATACTTTTGTCTCACAAATCTACTCAGCAACACAGCTCTTTCACCTGAATTTCATACTCGGCTGGGCATCTGTACTTGGACATCCTTCCAGCCCTTCAAGTTCAACATGCTCCTTTTGTGTCTTGGCTCTGAAATTCATTGACTTCTTTCCAAGGCACTGTCCTTACCATCATCTTATACCTCAATTATTTGTAAAGCCTTCTAATTGGTCACATGACCCCAATTTCACCTCTTTCCTCACTGCTGCCAGAGTGACTGTTCCAAAAATGAAACTATGTTCATGTTCACTTCTCTTTCTAAAACCCATCAGTGGTTCCATTGCCCTCAGTATAATTCCACCTTAGCACTGCCTAAAAGATACTTCCTGACCTAGCCCTGCTTACCTTTTCAGCCTTACCTTTTGCCAGTATCATACAGTGCTTAGTTTTCTGAAAGAAACTTTCTTTTCTCTGTTGCCTCCTGGACTTTGCCTATGCTCTTCCCCTGTGGGCCCTTCTCTCCCCACCCCATTTCTCACTTTACCCCTACTCTTGGATAACTACTTTCAATGTTTCAGATCTCAGCGCTCATGACTGGGTTGAGGAGCCTTTCTTCTCTTCATCCATAAGCACTCTGTATTTGTTTCTATTACATAGCACTTAACATAGTGCATTATAATTGCCTAACTAGTTTGTCTTTTACCATCTACCTCAATAGGTGCTAAACTCCTTGAGAGGAGCAGCTGGGTCTTACTCTGATATTCCAAGGACCTAATCTGCATTTTCTTTTAATGAATGAATCAAGGTACCCTATTTGGTTTAAAAAAAAGACATTGTATTTTCTGTACTACAGTGGAACTAAAGGTAGGACACAACTAGTCTTTGGAATCCATACCGCATCTCTAACTTATTGGTGAGATTTCTGCTTTCTGGAAAACTAAATAATTATATAAATTCTCTTAGGCCTGTGAGGTAAATAGAATAATTATTTTCCTGTGTACTGAGTTGTGTTAGAGAAATTCAGATTTTCCAAAGTTTTAAATGTTTGAAAACAATCTCACCTTTAGTAATTCTGCATAAATTCCTAGGAAAATTTTGTGAGTTCTCTAACTTTATTCCTATAGATCCCAGAAAAGATTTTCTTCTTTATTTTTCTTAAGCATATGTTTGTATTTCTTTTCTTTACCTTTTACCATGTCTTTGAATTAATTAAAATGAATAAATGAGAAACAAAAAATTAATTGGCCTTTATTTTACAAATACATTTGTACTTTAATATTGCCTAAGAACAGGTCATTAAACCTCAAAAGACTCACACGCTTATCTGATGGGAAAATTGTGAATGCAGAACATTACCATTTCTTGTTTCTAGATGTAATGCCTAAAATTTCAATTAATGTTGTTAATTATGCTAGCACTGATATGGATAGCTTTTAAATCTACCTTTGTTATTTATATGTGGAGGAACGTGGAATTCTAATGTTCACAAATGCTGACAATGATTTGAAAGAAGGGGAGTACAGTGTAATACACTCAACACCACTCTATGCATACCCCAGTGTGTGTATGCTTTGGATATTCTCTGTCACCCTGGAGACCAGCGATTCTGTAGATTGAGCCTGGGTACTGTGCTTAGTGTTTCGTCTGGCCCCTTTCTGGTCCATATCAGCCACGGGTCTCTCCTTCCCATAAGATTTCTTCTTAGGTGTAACCCTGTGATAATTATCTTTGTTTCCTTTCCTTTGCTCTAATATCATGGGTAGGAATGTTTTTTTAACCTACTCATTACTGCTTTGCTCAGAGAAGGGATGGTTTTCAAAGCCCTCTTGAAATTTGTCACAGCATCAGAAAGACCAAACCTAACAGGATCTGATCTAGCTTGTTCTGTTCTTGGTATGCGTTTAGTCTCACTGTTCCTACTGTAGAAGTAAAAATATGTCAGAACTTTTGTCTCTGAGGTCATTATTCTAACTGAATTCCTTTAGCAACATTTTTAGGAAGAATCTCTCATTCTCTTTTCAGTTTTTCCTTAATGTAATCCTCTTGGCCTATATTTATAACTTTATTAGTAATATGCAGCATAGTTAAAGTAAATAAACTGCATTTCTTAAAATTCTAATCGATAAACTGATATGAGTTTGAGCTTTTTCAGAGTTTATTTTTTTAAGCATGAGTAAACATGAAAAGGAAACAGGTCTCAATTTTTGGTGCTCAATTCTACCTCGGTGAGACGTGCAAAATCTCTTTAAAATTTATATGAGCCAAACACCTTTGCAGGTCTATAATTTTTTTCCTGGCATTGAAACTGTTCTGGTAAAAGGATGAATACATTTATATGTGTATTCTAATATACTAATTTACTGATATGTGATAGTATTATAACTACTAAAACATAAACCCTTCTCCTCTACTAATACTTACCTTAATTACCATACAAGTTCACTGAGTTGGCAAGCCAAACATTAAGGTAATAATACTCATAATCACAGGAGTTAAAAGTATGAATTGATCTGCCATTCACCTTCTAAATAAGATTCTAAATTTAAAATTAGGAGTCAGTGTGTGGTAACTTTCTGGGTTTTAGAAATGGACTACTACCAACCCAAGTAAAAGCATGAAATACCCAAAAATCTTTGTGTGCTCATATGAGTTATAATATATTTTATAGTGTTTGAAGTTTACCTGCCTCTTTCTTCCCTTTTCATATTGTTTTCTGGATTCCTAAATGACCCAGAAAACAAATTTGCTTTATAAAGTGGATTTTTGTTTTTTTTATTACACATACATTTATCAATATTGGGCATGGTGGAGGAGAGAGGGGCCATCAAATATATGTTGACGGAAGGAGAACTGACTATGTGGTCAGCACACAATTCAGCACATAGATGATGTAGAATTGTACAGCTGGATCCTATGTGATTTTTATTAACCAGTGTCACCCCAATAAAGTTAATACACACATACATACAAACTACAAGAATATATAAAATAAAATTTAAAAAGCATATTGGTTTCTGTCTGCTAACCAGTGGGATTATCACCTGTTTCTGAGGTTTTTGTTGTCGCTTTTGTTTTGAAACTTAAGAAAAAGTGTTGATGTTTTGACACCTAAGCTATTTTTGTAACACTGATAGTGCTTCTGTGAGCACAGACATAGAATATACCGTCATTTTTTCTAGATACCGTAAAATTTATGGAAGTGTCAGTAGAACACCACTAAAAGATACTGATCCACACTTTAAATTTAATGAATCTAAATGATTTGATTTTCCATTCTACTGTATTCAATGTTTAATAAACCATTCTTTTTGGGAATTATAAAAGCTGAGTTGCTACTACCTACGTCATATATAAAGTTTCAAGAAATAATCAAATTGGGATGTTCTGACATGAAGTGATGAGTTCCAGAGTTTAGTATTTCCAATTGTAGTGTTGATTTAACTCTGGAAATTTGAGTTAAATTACTTATTGTTAGGGTTTTTTGGGGTTTTTTACTAAAAACATTATCTTTAATTTTTCTGCTGAATTGAAGGGATGTAATCATTACCAAAATTACAGTTTTGAAAATTACATTGTGAATATTTAGCATGCTTGGGTCATAAACAGTATAATTGTGTTTGCAGTTAATAAATTGTTAGCATAAAATAGAAACAACTCTTACATGAGTTAGGACAGTTACTCCTGATATTTTGTAAATCCTTAGCCAGTTGTGAACAAAGAATAAATAATATGGTAGTTCACAAAGGAAACAATTTATCATGTCTCAATATATTTGAGGAGCTTTTGCATGCCTGTTTTTGGAACAGGAAAATACTACTATAGAAGTAGATACATTTCACAGATTAATGCCTGAATGTTCCACGTATATGTTTTAGGTTTTATTTTGACTTTTTGGAATAATTTTGAATCACTGTCTTCACCAACCCTGTTTTATTATTCACCATTATTTCCCACCATCAAATACACTATTTTATTTATTTATTTGCTTACTATTATCTTCCCCTCACTAAGATACACATCTCATGAAATTAGGGACTTTGGGTTTGTTCAATGCTTAATCCACATAACCTAGAGCACTGCCCAACACATAGAAGGAACTTAGAATAAATTTGTTGAATATATGTATGAATAAGTTTATTCATTTTATATTATTTTTCTTTTTATTTAACATATTCAAGCATTTCTCCATGTTATTAAAGAGTAAAATAACCTTTAAAAGAAGAAATCATGGTATGTTAAACTCAAATTGTAAATGACAATTTGTAGATTCTATATTCTGACCCATCAGTCTTTGGGGGGGAAGGAAATGGGCAAAAGTTTTACAGTATATTCTTTTAAATTCATGAAGATACCACTCCTCTGATTCATCATCCAGTATAAGGAAAATTGTAGGTATCATGTGTATCCCTGAGTAGTACAGTTGTACACAGTACAATATCACCATTCCATGTGAAGCAAGATGTGCCCTCAGCAGGGGGTTGGACTCAAAAGCAGGGGTAAGTGACTGACTCACTTTAGACAAAAGCCTCTGAACCCTTTGGTACAGGGCAGTTCTAGAAAGTCAAGCATGCCTGCAAAAAAGCGTGATAGTATCCTCTCATTATTTATATAGATATATAACCAGCTATTAGTTCGCTGGTTATATATGTTGAGAAAACATGTGAAGCTGATGTTCTCTACTTTTGTGTCCACCCACTTAGTAGTATAACAAGAATCCTACAGCGGCTTAAGCATTCGCTTTGCAACCCCAGGGTCCAAGGCTCAGATCCCAGCTCCAGTCTGTGCAGACCCATATGCTGACCTGGGGTGTGCCCTCAGTTTAGTTCTTGCCGGGGCCCATATGGGGGCCCTTGGCCTGGCTCCTGCCCTGTGCAAACCCATGCCCACCTGTGGAATGAAATTATATCAAAAACTAATAATATACAACTATGGAGACTGCTCTGGGCCCTCCCCCTTCTCTCTGTCTCTCTCTTTCTCTAAAAACAAAACAGTAAAAATAAATCTTTAAAAAAAAAGAATCCTAGAACTGGGTAATTTTTAATCGTTATTTGCCTTCACCATACGGTCCTACCCCACTATTTCAGATGGTTGTTGTTGAATAGCCACCTTCCTTTTTATATTATACAATGCACTTTAAAGAAATTTTAGATTTTATGTTTATTAGGGCTGGTACTGAAGTAGGATGAAAAAGTTCAATTTCATAGCTTTGAAAAATACAATAGTAAGTTGTAAATCTCTCTTGTCATATTTTAGGGGTCACAAACAGCGTTTTTTATACCTGCTTTCTCTCCTGTATCTTTTCTTACTTTTCTTTCACCTTCTACTGCCTCTTTCTCTCTTCATTTCTTTCTCTTTTCCTATGTGTGTATATAAAATAGTAAAGAAAGGAATAAACAGCCAAATATGCAGGTCTGCTGGAGCAACTGTTGCCCAGTCAGTCCCACTTCTTTTTCAGGTCTCTCCCAAACTTTATTGTTTTCTTTTTTTTTAAGATTTATTTTTTATTGTTTGAGAGAAGGTAAAAAGGAGAGAGAGAAGAAGAGAGGGCCCAGAGCAGTCTCCATAGTTGCACATCATTAGTTGTGACATAGTTTCATTCCACACAGATGAATGTGGGCCCTCGGAGGGCAGAAACCAAACGGGTCCTCCTTCATGGGAGGCAAGAACCTTTGCCACTGGGCTCAGTGGTTACCAGTTGTATCTTGCACCACAGTTTAGCATGTGAGCTTGCACGGGCCGGGGGTAGGTTTTGAACCCAGGACCTTGTGGATGCAAAGGAAGCACTCAACCTGCTGAGCTATCCCAGCATCCCAGACTTCATCATTCTTACCAGTTTTCGTTCTGTACTGATCTTCTTTATCTCGTCATGGACAGACATTTGACAGGCAGGTGTAACAAAGAAAGAAGATACTTACGGACTACAGTATTAACAAGTGGTTATGCTAACCATCAGTAGTTACAGGTTGGCTCTGGTGGTGACAGTGATTCATTCTCCACTGCTTGCTTAGAGAAAGTTACAGAAATGGACATTGGACAGTTTAGAATGTGACTTAACCAACAGAAATGATAAATGACCATGGACCAAATCTTAACTATTTCTAGGGGTTTTATACCATTTCTCTTGAGTATTCAATTGACATATCTACTTCAAACAAAATTTTGAATGACAACCCTCGATAGTCTTTAGATAAAGGGGAGATAGGTTTGGGGAAGTATATTTTGAGTTTTCTGAAATACAGTATCACAATCTAATACATTGGAAAGTAACCATTGTTACCCATTTTCACTGAGCTTAGTAAAATTATAAATAACTGATGTACCATGCCATACAGGGGGTGAAGGTTTGGAGAACAAAGGATCAAGAAACTGAATTTGGACTCTTTGAGAGTGTATCCGAATAGATTCAGTTCAGTTGAAATATCCTCACCTCTACCCATAAAACAAGTCATTTAAAATTTTGATATTTTGCTAATACTATTGATGAACACTATCACATTACCAGTGTCATTAATAGAACTAGGGTGTAGCTGATATAAAGCATTTAACAGTGTTTTCTGAGAAAACCTCTATGTACAGAGGTGAGTAGTCACTTTAATTTAAAATGTAAACAAATTGTGCAAGCTGAATATTTGTACATACAGGATTTTTTTTTTTATTTTAAGGAAACCGAAGAAAAACATAGCCTTGTCGTTCTCTATAAATTTTTTAGTTAATTTTTTGTATTAGAATAACTTCAGATTTACAGAAAAGTTGCAAAGATGATAACAATGTTTTTATATATACCTCACCCAGTTTCTCAACTTAAATTTTTTATTTTATTACTTATTTAAGAGAATAGAGCCTAAGGAGACATGACTACTAAATAATATGGTATCCTGGATGGAATCCTGGAACAGAAAAGAGACATTAGGTAAAAACTAAGAAAATCTCAATAAGATATGAATTTTAGTTAATAATATAATAATGTATCAGTATTAGCTCATTAATTGTTACCATACCGATATAAGATATTAATAATAAAGGAAACTGGCTGTAGGGTATATGAGAATTCTGTACTATCTTTACAATGTTTCTGTAAATCTAAAACTTTTGAAATAAAAGTTTATTTTTAAAATATCACTACCACCCCCTCAAAAAAAAAGTTAATCATGTATTTTTACTCAATATCAACTCTGTACTCAGTATTTTTTGGTCAGTGTTACACATGTCAGTTCTTTGTGAATTCACACATGGAATCAGAAACCATTCTATTATGTTCCAGATACCGTTACAGCTGCCTAGGATGCAAAGATGAATAAGACACAGTGCCTCCTCCAAAAGGACAGCAGTCTGCTAAAGACAGAGACAACGTAACCCGGGATAAAGGTTGCAATAGAGATAGAATCATGGCCTATGGGGAACCAGGGGTACGGATCATTTATTTTGCTGGAGTTAAAGTGAAACCAAGTGTTACAAAATGGCTAACCAAGAAAAAGGTAGTGGACTGAACACCAAAGGAAATTTAAACAAAAATATGACAGAGGGTAATAACAAAGGTATAGTGATATTCAGAAGAAACAAGTAATGAGAAAAACTATATCCATTGGTGACTAATTACAAGTAGAATGGAAAGATTTCTAGTCCCAGCAGGAAACAAGTTCAATATAAGCCATCAGTTAGTTTTCTTATATCAAAAACTGAAGTGAGGGGATGCCAGGATGGCTCAGCGGGTTGAGCGCTAATCTTGCAGCCCCGGGGTCTGAGGATCAAATCCCGGCCTGTGCGGACTCGTATGTTCCTGCTGGGGCGTTCTTTCCATGTAGGAGGCCCCCCACCCACCCCACCCCCACCCTTTCCTGCCCTGCATAGGTCCGAGCCCACCTGTGTGGAATGAAACTACATAGAAAACTGATAACATACAACTATGGAGACTGCTCTGGGCCCTCCTTTTCTCTGTCTCTCTCTGCCTCTGTCAAAAACAATAAAAATCAATCTTTAAAAAAACTGAAGTAAGATAAGAAAATATTAAAAGCAACCTGCAAAAACAACATTAATATTTCTGTTATGGATAAGAAGCTGGTCTTTACTAAAACAACAAATTCAATTGTTGTCATTTAGTCATCCTTTTACCTGGAATTATGTGCAGAATCATCTTTAAGCTAAATGTACAAAAAATTAGAGAAGATTCAGAGAACCAAATGAAGCATCAAAATGGGAAATAAAAGCCATTTCAAAAACTAAAATTGCTTAGTACAGAAAAAGAGTTCTATCTCCCTATAACTTTCCAGTAATTTAAAGGGTACTGACAGTATACTTTTTTTTTTAACAAAATAGGAGAATGGCCTTAAATTTAGTAAATTAGCAAAATAAAATAAAAGTAAGCATAAGAAAAAACATCCTAGTTTAAGGGAAATTAAACATAAATAACTTAAAGATAGTAATGAGAGTAACTGCCCTCTTTATCTAGGGGTATGTCCTGTCTTTTGTTCGAGGTCTAGAAGTAGACTGTTTCCAACTGTTCAGATAAATCAAAGGGTACTCTTTAATTTGAATATGATACTAGATACTAACCACATTTTAGCAAGTATATAAAATATCAGTGACTGTTGTATGATCTTAACACATAAATATGACAGTTACATTTGGATTTTGTTCCCAAAAGGAAAATTAAATGCATCAAAAGCAAAGAAATATCTCAGCTGGCATAAGCACTTTACAGATTCAGATATAGGGTTTTCCTGTAATACATTCTATTCTCAACCTCTTGTTTTAGCTTTAACATTTCTGTCCCTTCAAGTACTCCTCCAGCCAGTTCACCTGCATCAAATGAATAATAGCTTTTTATAAGCAGTAGCAATTTTTTCTGTATGTAGACAATAAGAATATCCATCTGTAGAAGTAATTGTTTTTCTTTAGAATCAGACTACCCTTACTGTTTTCATTTGAACTAATTACTGGGTGTTTTCAGAGCTTTGCTTTTCACATACCACATATATTGTAGTCACACTATGTCCTTAGCATTTGTTTTCTTTTATAAAGAATACAGTTAGCCTTTTTAATGCTTAGTTCAGCCACAATTAAAGCTCCCCTAATGGTTAGGGATTGGTCTTTCCAAGGCTGAGAAGGTATTTTTAATTATTCATTCCTTGGTTTGTTTCTTACAGCAGCCTCAGCTGTGCTTTATTATTCAAAGGTTAATGCAAACTGAGAAGTGGGTAAATTAAATCTACTTGGCAGCCAACAACCCTATGTATTAGCACACTCTGTAAGACAAGGATGGGCGATGTCAGTTATATCCACCATTACAGCACTGCCAAAAGCAAAACCCACTAAATCCCTCAGATAGCCTGCACTGACAGGAATTATTAAGGGATACTACAAACTGGTGGTTCTTAAATGGCAGGTCATCAGGAAAATGTTTGCTTTGCTTACAAAGAGAGAAGACTGGCTGAAATCTGAAAGGTAATAGTAGCTTCTGTAGAAAATTGATGTAGATACCATGACTAATGAACTTTGTATAATATTAAATCACCAAGATGAGTGCTGGGAGTCACTCCTATAAATGTTTTACAAGCGCTGACTGCAAAATCTCACATGAAAGCGAGCCATAATGGACTGTTCTTAGACAACTGAGCACTGTGAAAGTGCTGTCATACTTTGTAACTCCACTCCTGTGAGCATTGTGAGGGAAAAAATGTATCTGCATCCTTTCATTTACTTCCCTTTTAAAAACGTGTATGCAGTCAGGAATTTCGTAGACTCTTAAGGATGCCTGATTCAAATATTGACACAAATAATGTGAGGGTGTGGGCATAACTCAATATAGTTTATGAATACACCAAAAGCCAACAGTAACTTATTTCTTAGTCTTCTATTTGGTTACCATTCCCTCTTGTCCACCAGGGTATTTTGTGTGGCTGGACTCTTAAACACTCACCTCCAGGTGGGGCAACACTTCTGCCAAGAGCCCCCAGAGGTCAATCAGGTATCTTCCATCCCTTCTCTGTGGAGCAGATAAGATAGACCTGTTGCTACCTGACCTGTTCTTATTGCCTTTGACCAAAAACCCATCTGTCTTCTGGCCTTTGCTGATGGGCTGAAGGAAAGAAAAAGATAGGCAGTGAAATTTATGCCTGTCATTGAAAATCTGGATTTTTTTTCCAACACAAATCCTGGTTGTTTCATGAAATCCACTGGAAGGCATTAGGAAATTCATGTGTTAAAAAGAGGTTATGAGGTTAAAAAGAGGTTTAAGGAGGGAAAACGTGAGTAGAGATACCTCATTTGAGAATAATAATCCTATCTCACGTTGTTGTGAACGTTAAAGATGATGCTTATAAAAGTACTTTGTGAACTCTATAAACCTATACAGGGATTGAATATTGTTTAATACTAACTATTATTACATAAATAGTGTTATATAAATCACTAAGTGTTTACATGATGTAGGGATTTACGTGTTTTCTTCAGACTATAATAGCTCCTACCTGCTTTTTATTGGTGGTACGTGGTGGTGACTATGACTAATTCTAGTCTCTTAAACAGAGCTATAGAGAGAGAATGCTGGCACCATTTTGTTTATTGTCAGTGCTGCCGTGCCTTCCCTTCCTCACACTTTCAGTCTGCTCTAAGCTTTGCAGTCTGAGCGTTGTGTGGGAAAGATGAGCTTTTGAATAAGACTGTCCTGGGTTTGAACTCAGCCCACCATTTACTGCTTAACCTTTGTCAAGCTACTAAACTTCGGTTTCAGTAGCCTCAGTTTCAGGTAACAGTGAGAGGGACAATAATTTGAAGGAATATATATTAATGGTAATAGTTACCATTATACGCCTCTATATTTAGTCACTTCTTTTTGTTGAAGTGATAATGTGTGTATATTATGGAGGTGAGAGAACAAATTTTAAAGCTACTATTAAAGAGCATATGGGAATTTTGGCCCGGTATTGTCTAGGATATTATTTTAGGATGAAAAGTATGAAATTTAAGCTATTCTTTACTGAATTATAAACCAAGAAAGCTGGGACTTATCAGTCATTTGTCAGTTTTTTTCATGACCTTAATATTTAATGGGCAAAGTATGGGGGACAGAGGGAGACATTAACATACAAGATATTATACAGTAGGGACAGAAACGGGAAATCAGAGCTGCTAAAAAGAATCTATCCCTGACTCAAACCTAGTGGTTTGTCACTTACCTGATAATAGTAATAAATGGGCCAGGCACTGATTTAATCTCTTGGAGTATATTAGCTCATTTAATGGCCACATCAATTCTTATGAGGAAGCCACTATTTCCAAGAAGAAGAAATGAGGCAACAAGAGGTTAAATAACTTGCTTTAAGTTACACAATCAATACATACTTCAATGTAATAAAGACCATATATGACAGAACTATAGCTCACAATACTCAATGGTATAGACCTAAAACGTTTTTCCTTAACATCAGAAACAAGACAAGGATGTCTACTTTCACCACTTTTACTCAAAATAGTATTAGAAGACATAGCCACAGCAATCATACAGGAAAAAGAAATAAAAGGCATTCAGATTGGAAATGAAAAAGTAAAACCATCATTATTTGCAGATGACATGAAACTATATATAGAGAACCCTAAAGATCCCATAAAAATACTATTGGAAATGACAGATGAATTAAGTAAATTAGCAGAATACAAAAATTAAAAATCGGTTGCATATTTATACACCAATTATGAACTATCAGGAAGACAAATTTAGAAAATAATTCCACTTACAATTGCATTAAAAAAAAAAACCTAGGAATAAATTTAACCAAGTAAGTAAAAGACCTATACTCAGAAAATTGTAAGACACTGAAGAAAGAAACTGAACAAGATATAAACAAATGTAAGCATATACCATGCTCAAGAGTGGAAAGATTTAACATTGTTAAAATGTCATACTGGCCAAAGCTATCTATGTATTCCATGTATTCTCTATCAAAATACCAATGACATTTTTCACAGAACTAGAACAGAGAATCCTAAAATTTATATTGGAACCACAAAAGACCCTAAATAGCCACAACAGTCTTGAAAAAGAAGAACAAAGTTGGAAGTATCACACTACCTGATATTAGACTATACTACAAGGCTGTAGTAATCAAAACAGCAGAGTGTAAAAACAGATAAATGGATCAATGGAACAGTATACAGCATCCTGAAATAAACCCATATGGTCAGTCTGTGACAAAAGAGGCAAAAATGCACAACAGGGGTAAAGACAAATCTGTTCAATAAATGGTGTTAAGAAAATTCAGTTCATGTAATAAAATGAAACTAAACCAACTTCTTATACCATATATAAGAATAAATTCAAAATGAATTAAAGACTGAAATGTAAGACCTGAAACCACAAAATTCCTAAAAGAAAAACTAGAAAGTGAGCTCTCTGACATTGCTCTTGGGAATCTTGTGTTTTTTTAATATATCTCCTCAGGAATGAGAAACAAAAGAAAAAAATAAATGAGACTACATCAAACTAAAAATTTTTTGCACAGCAAAGGAAACCATAAATAAAATGAAAAAACATCCTACTGAAAGGAAGAACATATTCGTCAATAATGTATCCGATAAGGGGTTAATGTCCAAAATTTATAAATAACTGAAACAACCTAACACCAAAAATTCAAACAATCTAATTTAAAAAATGGGCAGAGAACCTGAGTAAGCATTTCTCCAAAGAGGACATACAGATGACCAGTAGACATGAAAATGTCACCAATCATCAGAAAAGTGCAAATTAAAACCGTGGTGAAATATCACCTTACACCTTTCAGAATGGCTATCACCAATAAATCAAAGAAGTGTTGGTGAGGATATGGAAAAAGGGGAGGCATCATGCATTATTGGTGGGACTGCAAACTGGTACAGCCATTATGGGAAACAATGTAGAAGTTCCTCAAAAGATTAAAAATAGAGCTGCAATTCCACTTCCGAGTACTTATCCAAAAACATCTAAAACACTAATTAGAAAAGATATATTTATCTCTGTATTCACTGCAGCATTATTTACAGTAGCCAAGTTATGTAGTCAGCCTAGGACCTAGGTGTTCATTGATAGACGATTGGGTAAAGAAGATGTGGTAATATATAGAATGGAATATTACTTGGCCATAATAAAGGATGAAATATTACCATTTAAGACAACATGGGTGGACCTAGATGGTATTATACTGAGTGAAGTAAGTCAGAGAAAGACAAATACCATATGATCTCACATGCAGAACGTAAAGAACAAAATAAATGAACAAATAAAACAGAAACAGACTCATAGACACAGAGACCAAACTGATTGGAGGAAGTTTGGGGGGTCTGAGTGAAAAAGGTGAAGGGATTAAGAAGTACAAATTGGTAGTTACAAAATTGTCATGGGGATGTAAAGTACAGCATAGAGAATATAGTCAACAATATTGTAATAACTGGGTATAGTGCCAGTTGAATACTAAACTTATCAGGGCGATCCCTTCATAAATTATATAAATGTCTAACCACTATGCTATACAACTGAAACTAATATAAAATAATATTGAATGTCAACTGTAATTGAAAAAACAAAGTTGCACAGTAAATGGCAGAGCCAGGATTCAGACCCCGGTCGTCTGTATCTGTAGTCCACTTTCTTTACCACTATGCTATTCTGCTAGACTAGAGCTTTACTAATGGCGCTTCTTTTTTATTCTTCAACAAACCTTTACTGAGAATCTGCGTGCAGTTTGCTCTTGCTGGTAGTCTTCTGGTCAACTGGTTTTCTCTTTCTCCCCTGTGCCAACGTTGGTCTCCAGGCAGCCTCGTGAAAGAGAACACTAACGGTGGATCTTGGAACCACATAACAGTGTCAGGGATACAGAGAAAAATTGTGTGGGTTGTAGGATATCACAGCTGACCTTTTTGGAATAAATTAGGACAGCTGTCTGAGAAATCTTTTGTATTCCTGTCCTAAGAAACAGAAGATGTTTCTCAGCCAATGAAAAGTGTATTGGGTATATTGAAGTTATTTAACTTACTTGGGAAACATACTACCTTCATAGTAACTGTGTGTACAGATAAGTAAATCTTAATTATCCTAAGAATACTTAAATTTCCCTAAGATCTTCCCTATCTTAACTTTTCATTGAAATTTTTACTTCAATATAGTGTAAATGTTAAAAAGTAATAAACTGCATTTGGAGTAATAGCAGAGAAAATTATAATTCATTTTGTCCTCATTGAGTAGGAACATTTTTGAGAACTGAAAAATTAACTTGGCTTCCTAAAAACTGTATGGGGGCAGCATTGGCTTGCACCTTTGTCAAAAGCTGGTTTAACCTGCAGGTAAGATCAGTAGGCACATTAAAGGTCTATAGGGGAGGCCGAGATGGCTCAGTGGGTTGGGCACTCACTTTGCAGCACCAGGGACCGAGGATCGAATCCCAGCCCCGGCCCGTGCGGAGCCATGTGCTGAACTGGGAGCTCCCCTAGTTCAGTTCTCTCTCTGTCTCTGTATATCTCTCTCTCTCTCTCTCTCTCTCTCTCTCTCTCTCTCTCTCTCTCTCCTCTGTCAAAATAAAATAAATAAAAAATATATTTAAAGGTCTATAACCTTGCTGTCTAACATGTGTGTGGGAGAATTTTTAAATATAAAGAAACACTACTTGCCCCATTAGCTAGCTCACATGCCAAAATTGTCTGTGCGGTACAGATAAGAGAGGCTAATTCTGGAAGCTTGGAGTGCCTTGAGACCTTTACTTCCTCCAGAGCAGAGGAGAAGCACCAGAGCTGGGCTGGGAGATGGACAACAAAGGCAATGTTGCCAGAAGAAGGGGTAGGTTTGCCCAAGAAGACAGGGTAGGTTTGCCCAACACATGAAGAGAGTAGTCAGGGATCACTAATTCTACTTTGAAACGCTTAAAAAAAATTTTTTTGATAGCTGAAATAAAAATGGTCATTTACCAACCTCTGAATCTTTGAAACCTGCCAGGATGAAAAGGTAAATTAAAATCCAGCTATTGGTCTTGGTCTCTGGTCTCCCATCTTAAGCAGGGCAGTTTATCATGATGGAAACCATACAGATTTTGCTGCTGAGTCTTCCTATCTAAATTGGCGGCAGTTGTGGCTTAGTAAGCACTTTGTAGGATCAGAATGCTCAAGTCTTCTTAGATAGGTGTGGTCTTGGGTAAAGCACTTCACTTTGTGGACCTTGAATTTTATCTTTCAAAATGAAGGCTTTGTGTAGAAGTGATTATCAATGAGTGAGGAGCCTTTTCATTTTTTCACATTATTCTTACCCTTTCCGTCTCCCACCACATATATACAGAATCATTACTGAAGTGGGTCATCTTTCCTGCAAGGAAAAGGTATATTGAAAAGGAAGAAAAAAACTGAGTCCTTTCAGCTAACTAAAGGATTAAAATTCTGTAATTCAGGATTTTTAAGTAACTCTGATTGATATTATCCCTATTTGTCTAACTCAGTGGAATTCTAGTGCAGTTCTAGTGCTTGCATCTGTGTTATGAATATGTTGGACTAAATGATTTCCAAACTCTTTATAATTGTAACCTTATTTAACAACTTACATATATAAAATAGTATTTTTTTCATTTTGACTGTGACTTATCTTTGTGCTTACAAGTGAATGCATCTTTTAAAAGTGTGGCTTAGAAGGAGAAGGAAGAATATACAGTTTTTCCCATCAGTCTTCCTTTCTGCTTCTCAGGTTTTCAACTTCTCCAGCCCACTATTTCATATAGTTGTGTCTCTTACAATTTTGTCACAAAGTTATGCACTCACTTTTATATATCACACATTGGGAAAATTAAATACACACACACACAGACATCGTTAACACATAAGACAGAAAGAAGTCTAAGGTGGCATGAACCTACCAAGAGTCTTTCTTCCTCAGGAGCGTGTAGAGGGCTAGTTTAAGCACTAAACAGGCTATTTTCCTAGCTACTTCCTTCCTTGGGAAACGAAGCTACTAAGATTATTAACCAGTAATTATTTTTTGTTTAAATTCTCTTCTTTCTTCTTCTCTGCTAAATTATTAACAGTACTAACAAAGGGTACAAAGTAAATGACAGTACTGACTTTTAAGATTTGGTAAAAGGTAACTATAGTCAAAGGAAACTTTTTTTTTTTCATCATTACATCTCAAATCTGAAAAATGTGACTGAGGATAAAGATCCTCCTATTAATTAGGCACTGACAAAAATTATAAAATAACTTTTTCTTGGAATACTCAAGAATAGGGACCAGGTAGATACTTAAGGACTAGAAAGTAAATGGATGTAGGAGTAAATGTTAACAGTCCAGTTCTCCTTGAAGCTTAGTGTATGGATGAAATAGATTTGTTTTCTATAGCATTGTTATCGTCTGACTTCCTAAGATATGTTGGTAGACTTTGGTGGTGTTAGTCCTTATTTAAAAAATTACAAAATACAAGCATAGGGAACCTCAGGAATTTAGGAAATACCATTTTCCATTTGTCCTCTCAAGGACTATGATCCTGGCCTGTTTCTCAACACCCTCTGGCCATAGATGCCTTTCCACTATCAAAATGAGTTCTTTTTTCCTGTGATATAGATACTGCTGTTGCTTAATATTTTTTTTCTTTAGTATTAAAGATCCCATATATAACTATTTTTTCTAATACTATATTTGCATATAATGTTACCACTTCCAAAGAAGAACTTAGCCTTTGGGGGTGATGAAGATGTCCTGGAGGAGTATGTAAGTTAAGACCTACAGGACAAATAGGGTGGTCAGACCTACAGAGCATCTTATCCAAAAGCCCAGCTTCCTTAGTGGTTCTACATGTAATTTCAGTATGATTAGAGAGTGGAGTTGAAGGATTGGGGAGTGGCAAGGGATGAGCCTAGAGATAGGTGTGTGCCAGAGCCAAGATCTTCGAGAAAAACTTTGTGTGCTACAAAGGAATTGGGCTTGACATTGAAGTTATTTAGAATCCAGAGAAAGAGAAACAAAAGGTCCCACTGAAAAGATTTTCTGGAAATTGCCCTAACTGCAGTTTGGTGCATGGACTGGAGGAAAGCAAGACTGGAGGTAGGGAAACCACAGAGAATGCTGCTGCCATCATCTCAGCGAGAGCTGATGTAGCCAGTAGATAGATTACTGAGATATTCAGGAAGAAGATTCTGTAGATTTCGGGAAATGTAGAGAGGAGAATGAGGAAGCATCGTCAAGGATGACGCTCAGGTTTCTGAGATGCATTCCATCAGTGTTTGGTAGGTTGATTGTCAAAGATGGATAATGAGATACCTGGAATGAAGGTGAGAAAGCAAGATGTCAGAGGGTATACTCCTAGCAGGCAGACATTGGAGAAATGTCATTGAAGAGGACAAAAGAATTGGAGTAGTACTCAGAGGGAAATTTTTGGAGAGAGATGACCTGGGAAAGAAAATTTTTCAGGGATCAGAGAGTAGAAGCCACAGAGAGTTTTAGTAAAATGAAGACAAAGGGCAGTGTTGGATTTAGCAACAAAAATGTCAGTTCATGGCCTTGAGAACTCGGAAAATATTTTCCCCCCTGAATATCCCCATTCCCACATTTTTTTTCCTCTGTTTTGTTCAGTTTGATGACATTTCCCTTTTCAACTGCCTTTTTTTCTGTCCTTATCTATAACTGATCTGGCCTTGTCCTTATATTTTCTTTTAAGGGATGGATGGGATCTACCCTTTTCTTTCTGTCTGACACTAGAGAAACAAACACATTATGCTGTAAGCCAGAAGCTCAGTATTTCTGTAGCTGTTTACTTCCACAGGAACTTCAGACATAATAGACACAACATATGATTCGTGTGTGAACAATTTGCCTCTCCACTGGAGGGGATGAATTCAGCTACATTGAGTCTGTCATATAAGTAGGGATTGCCAGAGTTCCTGAGAAGTCCCCTTGTACTCTCTTCTCATCTATCCCGTCCCCATAGATTTCAGGTTAGTGTTCATACAACAGAGATTCTCTACAAAAAGGCAGGTTCCTTGTCCTCTGGAGCCAGGATCCCAACATCCTTTGCCCCAGCATCCTTCCTGTTTAGCCCTGTCAGAGTCAGTGTTAAATGAAAAGGCAGCAGACTTGGCCACAACTCTTGGTCACAGTTGTGGCACAGGACATTAAAAACATTCAGATATGTTTAAGCATCTTATGATCTTCAATAAAGACAGTGAGTGCTTAGTCCTTTTCAGCATTTTTATTATAAATGTATAATGTTTTATGTATATATAAGAGCTCATCCACTGTAGGCTACAGCAGAGAAAGCTGAATTCAGTTTATAATGTTGATTCTCCAAGCAGCAACTTAGGACAGCCAACCGATTTATAATTTGCTAACTGATATTTACATTGTAATCGATTTATCTAATTCCGTTTTCTTTTAAAATTTAACTTTTAGCTGTGTTTATTTTTCTTTAAAAAATAAAATCTGAAAACTAAGAAAAAACATTAAGGGTACTGATTATTAAGAATACAGCAAATGAGAAAACATTGTTAAGCAAGCTCATACCTAAAAATTCTGATATTAAATAAACATTCTGTTCAGTGAAATATTGGATTTCCTAGGAGTGATAGCTATGAATTCTGATGGTTTCCAAAGTTCCGCCCTATGTATACGTAAATATACAATTATAAGCTTAGATTGCAGAATGATGGTGGCAATATTATTTATTCTTGGATCTTGAAACCCTTCTTATAAAATTACCAGGTAATTAACCTCTTGCGTGTGTTGATGAACTTACATGTCATCCACAAAGCATAATAATAAGAAAAAAGCAGCTGACATTTGAAGGCTTACTGTTTGGGCCCTTACAGAACCCATTTCCCAAGCTCTGTGAGTATAGTTCTGCTAAAACTTTAAATTGCTCCATGAGGTTGGTACTATA
This sequence comes from Craseonycteris thonglongyai, assembly GCA_004027555.1. Taxonomy (NCBI): domain Eukaryota; kingdom Metazoa; phylum Chordata; class Mammalia; order Chiroptera; family Craseonycteridae; genus Craseonycteris; species Craseonycteris thonglongyai. Next base: position 38,874 of record PVKE010009548.1, read on the forward strand.
ATTGCCCAGTTTTGCAGATGAAGAAACTAAAATGTAGAGATGCCATATTTACCTTGGGTCATACAGATTTTCAGTAGCAGGATTAGGATTCAGCTAAGGAGGTTTGGCTCAGACCTATTCATGTTCTTTACCACTGCTCTATATACTGCAGGTGTCTGTACCAACCTTTGATCAGCTTAATGGAGAAGCGATCATTAAAAAGAATAGAACAGTGTGCAGCATCTGCTTCTCATTTCTTTGATCCAAAGTATACAAAAGCCCATTCTTCTGTATTGTATAGATCCAAATAATTCTGACATATTAAAAAACCGTTTTTGTAAATATGAACCACTAGATTACCTAGATCTGTACCACCCAATGTATGTGATCACTAGCCACATGGAGCTGTTTAAATTTAAATCACTAAAATTAAAATTCAATTGAAAATCCACTTCCTCATTCTCACTAGCCTCATTTTAAGTGCCCGGTGGCAATTTTTGGCTAGTGATTACCATATTGAATAAGGATAAGAACTAGAATGTTTTCATTATCACACAAAGTTTTATCAGACAGCACTGCTCTCGAACATAGAAATACAATGTGTGCCACATGTATAACTTTGAAGTCGTAGAAAAAGAACTGACTCTGGGTGGGGAGAACATAATGCAATACATAGACGATGTAATATATAATTGTATACCTGGAACTTATGTAATTTTTACCAACCAGTGTCACCCCAATAATTTAACAATTAAAAAAATAAAGTTTCTAGTAGTCCCATTTTAAAAAGTAAAAAGAAATAAATGAAATTAGATTTAATAAATTTAGCCCATTATGTCTCAGATATTATCATTTTATCATATTCAATTCACAAAAAATAATGATGTATTTTATGTTCTTTTGCGTTGTCAACAAAATTTGGTGTGTATTTTGCATTTACAGCACATCTTAATTTGAATTAGCCATATTTCAAGTGTTCAATAGCTAGCTACAAGGCTAACTTATTATACAACATAGTTCTGGACTTTGACACCAAGTATCTCAAGTGGGACATATCAAAATGGGAATGGTACAGTGACTCTGTAGTTTAAGAACCACTGCTATAAGCTTTGGGATTGCAAGTTTCAGCCATTTTTTAAGATAATAGGAGGAGGCAAAAAAACTCAGCTCAAGTATCATTTCCCATCTTTCTTAAAAAGATAAAGTTTGGTATCATAAGCCAACTCTGAGTAGTAATGTTAGCTGTGTTATTTAATCCACTGTTAATAACTGCTTAGAGCGCTGGTTGACTTCAAAGAACCAATAAAATTTGGAGTTCTGACCAAGAGCCAGATAAAACTTGGAACAGGCACAGATTGAATGTAAGTTATCTACAGACATTACTTACTTATGTGTGGTGTCCCCTGTCTTCTTCTGAATCCCTAACTTGGTGGCAGTATTTGGTGATTCTTTATTTAGCCAAAATTATGTAACTGCGTGTGTGCATGCTTATTGTTCTGAAAGTATTTAGCCATGTAACCATTCTCATTATATTGACAACATTCTCATTATATTGACAATGGCTGTATTTTTTTCCAGACAGCCTTCATATATAAGTATATAACATATATCTTTATATTTGAGAAATATATCTGTGCACATTGTTTCCTAGTTGTGTACTCTCCTGTGTGTGTTTTTTATTCTAAATTTATTCATCTATCTTGAAGTAATGTTGTAACTACATACCTATAATTTACTCTACTCTTAAGCTCTCCTTCTGATAAGCTTATCTATTCGTGTTGGGTCTAATTATAGCTCAGGGCATAACCATGTGTATTATTCAACTGAATGACTGAGCTTGTCTGGCAACAAGGGACTGTTGTTGCCAAAGCTAATTGTCATTTGGCCTGAATACATTCTGTCTGCTGCATCTCACTGTCAGCTTCAAGAGAGGTATGTAAAGGGGAAGATGGGGGCAGGAAGGCTGTACTATGGTCCCTTGCATCACTGCTTCTCTGTATATTTTAACACTTTACAATAAGCTTGTCTTTATTATTTTTTTAAATAAGAGAAATCAAACGCCGGAGATAAAATTGAATTTTCCATCATTCTCCACTCTAGATCTTTTTCCTCCCATCACCCCATTATACCTCTACCCTGTCCTTTATACAACCACTGTTATGAATTTAGGTATCTTTACGGTTCATTTCTTTAAAAGATTTTGATGTAGATATGTATCTATATACAATATAAAATATTTTAGGTTTCTAGTTTATTCAGTAGGATCACACTGTACATATGCTGCAACTTGCTGTTCTCACATAGCATTTTCATAGATTTCTTCTGCACACATTTTCTTAATATGAAAATTTGAATCATATATAAAAACATATCTAACATTTAAGTTATGAAAACTAGTCATAATAACTCCTGAATCTACCATATGTACTGAGAAGTCAAACAATACCAGAACTGTTGAAGCTCCTGTGTGCTACTCCACCACCCTCTGGTTCCATCCAGGAAACTGTTTTGAACTTTGTTTGCTTGTTTGTTCTGCCTTACCACATATATATGTGTCCCTCAATGATATATTTTTTTGTTTGCTTGTTTTTAAACTTTGTAGAACTAGTATCATATCGCATATAGTGCTTTTAGACTTGCTTTTTTATTCAATATGATTTTTTAATATTTATCCATGTTAATCTATATATTTTCACTGCTGTGTAGTAATATTCCTTTGGGTGAATTTATCCATTTTTCTGTCAGTGGACATATAGGTTGCTTTCAATTTTACTGTTACAAATAAGGTTTACAGAACATTCTTATACATGTGTTCTTATACACATGTATAAAAATTTCTCTGGACTATGTACCTACAGATACAATTACTGTGTTGTAATACAGGAATATATATTTTCAACTTAAGTGGATAACTGCACATTCCTACCTAAAGTGATTGTGCATACACATAAACATTGTATAGGAGTTCTTGTTTCTCTACATACTCATCAACACTTGATTTTATTGATGAGCATGTGGAGAATCAAGCATTAACTTTTGCCTATATATTTTAAGAGAATATTAAATAGTAATTTTAAGTTTTATTTCCCTGATTTTAATGAATTTGAGCCTTTTTATGTGATTATTGACCATTTGTTTTTTCCTTTTGAAGATGCCTGAATGTCTTTTCTAACAGATTATTAGTCTTTTCTTATTGATCATAGGTATTTGTATATTCTGAACATGATAATTGAGTCAATTTTATATGACCCAAATATCTTGTCTTAGTTGGTGGCTTGTCTTGTCACTCTCTTTAGTCAAACTCTAAATAAAACTTTTGACTTTTACATTTAAGTGCACAATCCATCTGCAACAGAGGTTTGTATGGGGTAGAAAACCAGTTTCTCAATTTTCCAAATCCAAAAACTGTTTTCCTAGCCCAATCAGTTCTGACATATATAAGATTTCCATGTGTGTGAAAAAGCTTGAGGAGTTTCTTTGGGCTTCCATAAACATTTTAGAATCAACTTGTCAAATTTCACTTTTTTTGAACTATTAGACTTTTTATTAGAATTCCATTGGATCAATTTGGAGGAAATTGACATTTGTAGTACACTGGGTCTCCTTATCCATTAAATTGATATCTCTGTCTACTTAATTCTTTTGTGTACATTTCAATAAGTCTTATAATTTTCTCCATAATAATCTTACATTTCTATGAAGTGTACTCATTTTAATACTATTACAAAAGGTATTTTCGAAATACATTTTCTAATTTTGTGTATTGAAATTCAGTTGATTTTTGCACATTGATCTTATATCCAGCTACTTTGCAATACTCTTTAAGTTTAATAAATTATCTAAAGATTTAGGGAGTTTTCTGTATATACAAATACTGCAAATGTTAACAGTTTTATTTTTTCCATCTTAATTCATATTTTCTTTTTCCCTTTTGTCTTCCATACGTTGATGAATATGATTTCTAGTTTAATAATGATTCCAAGTTGATATAGAAGGTATCCTTTATTGTTCCTCAGTTTTTAAAGGGTGTGCTTTTAACATTTTACCATCATAATTTTTGTGACGTTTTTGATAGATGCTTTTTGTCAGGTTAAAGAAGTTTCTTTCTATTCCAACTTTGCTAAGAGTTTTTGTCATGAATGGCTATCATTAAAGCCTACTTGGGTATACTTTCTGCATCTATTGAAATAACAATTTTTCTGCTTTAATCTTTTATGAGCTAAATTACATTAATAATTTTTTGTTCTTAAACTGTTTTTGCATTCCCAGAATAATCCCAACTTGGTTAAAGTGCGTACATTTTTAATAAACTGCTCAACAGTGCTTTTTTTTTTTTTAGAAATAATGTAATTTCAAAGTAAGAGAGAATAGAAGCTAAATCTATGTTGACAATAAAATCTTTCCCAAGCACCTTAACAGGTGTGAGGAGAATTTATGGCTGTTAGATGTAGGTATTAGCTTGATATACATAAAGAACACTGAAAAACTACATTACTTTTGCCCTTCTGTTCACTTGAGAGAATTAATACAATTCAGTTGACTCCTGTGAGTTTCTCTGAGACTCAGGGACACATAATTACTGCTAGTAGACATGTAGCTTCACTTGTAGCTATTAATCCATTATCATCCAACGAACATTTACTTACTAGGTAGGCACTAAGGACAAGGCAAAATCTGTTCTTCAGGGACCTTCTAGGGAGGGACAGAATGCATAAACAGTTACAAAACACAGTTCTAAAACAAAATAATATGTGTTATCTTCTTCAGACCACACTAGTAAGTGATATGCAGGAGTTGGGGTGACAGAGAAGAGGGTTTTGGAGTTAAGAGAGAAAAAAGAAGAATTAGATGGAATATGATACTTAAGATGAGTTTTATGGATGATAAACATTTATTGATCTCATGAACCTTGTTTCTGTTCTCAATGGTTAACAAAGGGATGTTAGACTTCTTTTTTTTCTCTAGCTGCCCTTTTAGCTTTGAAAATTTCTCTCTTTGACCTTATAACCATATTATCCTTTTCAGGACGTCACAGATATCTTTATTAAACACTTATGCTCCTTCTGTGGTCCTTTGAATATTTTGTTCCATAGATTTAGGATTATGAATGACAAAATGGAATCTTCTTTGTTCTGTTTGATTAAGTAATACCAATGTATTTTGTTTATAGCATACTGATACTGACAAATGAATCATCATACAGAATTTATTAATTTCATTGCATTTTTAATGATATGGCTGCATTTGTTGTTACCTTAAAAAGATTTTTTTAATTTCAGGTATTGTATAATCTCTAAGCACATTTCATTTGTATGTCTTATTTCAGTGCTGGACCCAAAGGAGACAACATTTATGAATGGAGGTCAACTATATTGGGACCCCCAGGATCTGTCTATGAAGGAGGGGTGTTCTTTCTTGACATTACCTTTTCACCAGATTATCCGTTTAAACCCCCTAAGGTCAGTATGAAATATTAATCCATTTATAGCAATATATGTTACTGTATATGTATATTTATATACATATACATATTCTTAAACTTATATAACAAGGAATGCATTTCTAGTCTTACTAGTATAGGCAACTTTCTAGGGCTGGTTGTATGTAAAAGGAAACAGTGTGAAAAATAGTTTGTTCCCCCACCCCAGCCCTTCACTCATATTTCATTGCTTTTTCTCATTCCTTCTCAGTGTCACTTTTCTGTGTTA
>PVKE010009549.1:9307-24336 GCA_004027555.1 Craseonycteris thonglongyai
TTCAGTGCATAGTTATTTCTATTTTACTTTTTGACAGATAGAGAGAGAGACAGAGACAGAGACAGTTAGAGAACCGAACTGTGGGAACTCCCCAGTTCAGCACATGGGTCCTGCCTGGGCCGGAGCCGGGATTCGATCCTCGGTCCTCATGGCCTCAAAGCGAGCGCTCAACCCGCTGAGCCGTCCCGGCTTTCCCCTACTCACTATTTTTAAAAAGGAAGTTTGTGGTAAAGGCACCCAAGTGTACTGTAAAACTACGACCTATCTTGGGAGATATCTCAAGAACAAGTTGCTATTTTATCTCAGTAGCAAAGATTTAATAATAAAGGAAAATATACAGTATATTTATTTCTACTGTCTACATTATCCAAAGATATAATTACTAGATCTGAGTCAGGATAGGTTAGCGAAGCGCTAGGCAGTTAGGGGAGGCCTTGGTAGTTGTTGCAACCATACCTAGGAGTATCATGCACAAGTATTCAGGACAACTGGGTACAGACTGGAATGAGGCCACTAGGGTCTCTATGTTGTAGCAACCCTCAGGTGAAACAGATTTATGTCCTGACCTAGAGGAATGTCTCCTAGTTTGTTTCAAACTCGTTTGAGCCTAGGCAACAGAGCACATTGCCCAAGACAAAGATTAACATGTAGGCACAACCTATATAAGGAGGAGCTTTAGCCTTAGTTGTGGGCATTCCACTTTCAGGTGTCACCTCTTGTTAGAGAGCTTTGTCTTTCCTTTCAGTACAACCTCTGCTGCTTGACCTGTCCTCACGAGTCCACGGTCCTCATTCTTTGAATGTGTGAGACACAAACTTCGAACACACACCAAGTCCAAGTCCTACATCAGATCCATTTCTTGATACCAAAAGAGATGAGGACACCCCCCCCCCCCCTCCAGATAGGCAAGGAAATTCAGGAGTGGAAAGAAGTAAATCAGAAAACAAAACCAACTGTATCCCTTTTGGAGAATGAAGTGTATGCTAGGAGATTGAAATAACCTGGACATTATGGAGGTGTGTACAATCAATTCTCCTGGACTTTATCAGCCTGTAAGTTCTAAGGGCTTGTGCTAACTATAACCATCCAAATTTTAGTGGTTGTTTCCCCTACCCAGGAGAATTTGTGGAAGTTCCTAAGCAATGTTTCATAAGCGCTCACCAAGTCTTTCCTCACGTTCCACCATGAGCATCTACTGTCTACTGCCAGTTCTGTGGGAAGCTGGAGCCTCCCAACATGGCAATCTGGGCCCCATAAAATACAAGCCTCATCATATCCTGTTGCTACATTTGTTTTCTATTGTTGGATAGCAAATTGCCATAAATATAGTGACTTTAAACAACACAAATAGTTTATCTCACACTTTTGGAGGTCTGAAATCTGGCTTGTCCCAACTAGATGATCAGTTTAGGGTTTCCTAGGCTGAGATCAAGTTGTCCCCTGAGGTGAGCATTCATTTGAAGGTCCCAGAAAAGAATCTGCTTCTAAACTCCTTCAGGTTGCTGGCCAAATATGGAGTGAGGTCCATGTCTCTTGGCTAGCTATCAAAAGGTGGCCACTCTTAATCTTCTTAGGCTACCTGCACTCCTTGGCACAAGGACCCCTGCATCTTCAATCCAACAATGGTGCATCCAATTCCTCCTTATGTTTTGAATCTCTGACTTGCTCTTCTGCTTCTATCTTAAAAAAAAAAAAAAAAAATCCCTTTTCCTTAAAAGGGTTTAACTCATAGGATCGGGCCCACCAGGATAATCACCATACTTTAAGGTCAATTAACTTGGGTCTCCCTCCAATCTCATCTGCAAAATCTTTTCATGGAAGTACTTATATTAGCATTTGAATGAATTGACAACCTTGGGAGTGAGAGATAGTGGTGAGGGGTGGGGCGTCTTTAGAATCCCATCTACCACAGTCAGCTTGTGGGAAGAGCTCTCACCTCTGCATACCACTGGTTTAAAGAGTTCCAATAAAGCATTGTTTGTGTACCTACACTTGAGAGTTTTTAGAAAATCAAGTCTTTGGGGATTTAAGTACAGTTCCATTGCTCTTCACAAGATTTAAACCTTAATCCAATGGGGTGTGGCTATAAGCCAAATGAAAATGAAAATGTTGATGTTTTTCAGAACCACCCATCCATCCTGACAACTAAGGCTTTGTTATTTGTTACAGTGTCAAACTCTTCTCTCTCAAGACACATACTTTCTCAAAAATCTTTTTAGTTCATCAGAAAAACAAGTCTTTTGGGGAGATGGCCTAACCAGCACACCAGACATGTCCAGACATGTCTAAATTCTGGTTGTCTACAGCCTGTTCTCCAGCTACATTTGCATACTCTTGATATAAAATCTCTGAGCTTTGTGTCAGTCAGAACATCTGCTGTTCTCTGTGGAACAGAGAGTGTGCTTCTTGTTGAGCAGCCAAATGTGGGACTTGTAGGTTGAAACAAATGGGAATTTATAATTCCTCAGTTTACATGCTTTATCAAAGGACAAGTCTCAGAGTTTTTGTGCTTGGAAAAAGTAAATGCAAAGTAACAATTAACTAAGCATATTTCCAGACAGGATAAGTAGACAAGTAGTCAGTGCTGATTCTGTAATAAGCTCCAGAATCACATAAAACAATAAGCCTTATTTACTAAGTATAGAATAGAGAACAGCAAGACCAATACAAGTATATAGCATTGTGGGAAGGAATGATTGCGTCCTCTCTTTTTACTCTTTTCCATCCAGTTTGCTATAAACACAGACTGCCCAACTGTGAACTCTGAATTGTAAAGGGGCTGGAGAGTTAAAGGCTACCAGTCGATCTCTGATTTTTTTCCAAATTTGCTTGTTAACAAATGTCAAGTAAGATCATCCTTGGCAGAAAGTAACTCCAAAAAGCCGGACAATACACTACTGCCCTAGCTATGTAATATGTGTCATATTATATTTTTATTTTTGAAGTCTAAGATCTAGACAATTCTATTCATTGTTTGACCAAAAAAAAAAAAGGAAAATTGATCTGTTCTATGCTTTGACTCCTGGAAAAAAATGGGAAAATACTGAAGTGGACTGATCAATTTGTTCTGTGTTTTTATGGAGTTGTTCTATTAAACCAACTATTCAATAGTTGATAAAAATGAACCAACAAAGGCAATGGTGAATTTAATTTCAGATTTTTATTTTCCTTCAATAAATCCCAAGATTATTTATGTGGGAGAGAATAAAGCATATAAAGAGAGATACCTTCCAGGTTTATACTCACCTCTAAAACTAATGAAAAGCTCTGAGAAAGAACTAGGTTACATGTTTATGCTCAACCCAGACAAAATGATCAATTCTCCTACGAGGTTTTGTTTCTAACTTCATGGTCTCAAGTCCAGAAAAAAAAAGAAAAGATAGAGTGCAGAAAAGACTATTTTTTGTCAGTGTATAATTAAGGTAATAAATAGTCTTTCACAATAAGAAAATTCAAATTGAATCTAAATTATTGGCTGACAATATCCTTTCAATATTTATAATTAGTCATGACTTCCAAATAATGTATTCAAGTATTATAATCAGATAAAGTGAGAAATAACCTCAATCACTTAAATTTTGGCTTCTGTTAACCATAGATAAAGATATAAATAGTGATATGAAGTGTGATTTCTGGAAACTACAAAGAGATTTTGGATGTGATGATGTGGTGGAGGAAGAACTTCCCTTTACCCTGCAAGGTTCTTTTGGCAATTAAATCTATATGAGACAGATTAATAAAACAAAATGACCAAATTTAATTACATATGTACATGTGGGAACCGGACATACATGATAAAGTCAAAGATCCCACATACACATGAGAAGTTTGGGGATAAGAAGGGAAAATGAGGTACATACAAGGGCTGTTTGGGGGAAGATCTAGCCATAAATGCCTCTATTTTTTATTACATGGCTGGATACTTTCTGGACAGTCCTTGAACGACATTCTGATCTAAGGATAAGGCAAGTCACCTTGGAGCTTCAGAAGTGATGAAGGTCACTGCAGGAGGATACATAGATGATCAGTAATTAGTAGTTGCCCTGACATATAGACAGGTAGGAGGAGAGGGACAAAAGTTTCTCTGGAGCCTGTGCGTTCTCAGCTGCCTTCAGCTCAAAATAATCCACATACCGCAGAGGAACATCTTGGAGTGACTTGTTCTGGGCCCTTACAAATGCTAACTGTTAGGATTTGAAGTTAAGTTGACTCATGGTTCTATACTTAATTCTGCCTCTTTTTGACTGTGTGGCCATTGAAATTTTGCTCTAAAATAATGTGACAGACACTAACGAGACGGTTCCTAAACCCATTTCTCATTTGTGGGCCAACAGCTAAACTACATCTCCCAGCAGCCATGTATCTTGGTGGCCATGTGACCTATCTCTCCAAAGCAACATGAAGTAGTAGTGATGTGCCTCATCCAGTCCAAGGCAGCTCCTTTTCCCTTCCAATTCCTGTACTACAATCTGTTTCCTTGTTTGTAATATCCTGTGACAAGTATTTTTGTAAAAAATAAAATTTTTACTGTAATATTTCAACATTTTTAAATCTAAAATTGCCTCCAGTATTCCTAAAAATGTAGTTTAAGAGTAATTAAATTGAAAATATTAAAAAAATTTTATTGGAAAAATAAATGAAAAAGGAACAAATCCTAAACCAAACAGGACACAAGGACCACATTATAAATCATGATGTTTCTGGGAAAACCGGAACAATGTGTGCAACCTAAATAGAAAATCAGAGAGAGAGAGAGAGAGAGAGAGAGAGAGATAAATCGATATTGGTTTCCTACACAGATGTCAATCCTCCTCAGAACTGGAGGATTATCGTGTTTATAATGATGAAATATTAGAAGCGGGGAAGCCGGGAAGGCTCAGCGAGTTAAGCACTCGCTTTGTAGCCCCAGGGACTGAGAATTTAATCTTGGCCCCGGCCCATGAGTACCTATAGGCTGAACTCTGTGGAGCTTCTCATGTGGGAGGCCCCCAGTTTGGTTCTCACCCCCCAGATCAGCCCCTGGCTCGAGGGGGTATGCCTCCCTTGCAAGAGGCCCCCACCCACCTGTGTGGAACAAAACCATGTCAAAAACTGATGACATACAACTATGGAGACTGCTCTGGCCCCACCCCCTTCTCTCTGTCTCTCTCTGTCTCTGTCTGTCTCTGTCCCTGTCAAAAACAAGAAAATAAATCTTAAAAAAAAAAGGAATATTAGAAGCAAAAAAGCAGGAGGTATCAACAATGAGAAAACAAATGATAATTTCACATCAAACCACTGCTGACACTGGAAATAGGTTGTCTTCCAATTGCAATACTATCATTTCAAATCTTAAGAAATAAGTAAGGGGAAGCCGGGATGGCTCTGTGGGTTAAGCGCTCACTTTGCAGCACTGGAGACTAAGGATCAAATCCCGGCCCCGGCCCATGCGGACCCATATGCTGAACAGGGGAGTGCCCCCAGTTCAGTTCTCTCTCTGTCTCTCTCTCTGTCTCTCTCTGTCTCTCTCTCTCTCTCTCTCTCTTTCTGTCAAAAAAAAAAAAAAGAAAGAAAGAAAGAAAAAAGTAAATTTCTATTTCTAGCATTTTTCATTCAACTATCCCCTGAGAAAAACAAAGCTGCTAAATAAGATTCCCAACTAAGGGGATGGGAGGGGACATATATCTGAGAAATACATTTACACCCATTGCACAAAATGGTGAGAGATGTGTTTTAGAGAAGACAGTATCCTTACACCAAATTTACTCTTCTTAAATTGAAGCTTCCCCAAGAGCAAGCTTAAGGCTACATTTGGGAACTAGTTACAAGTTAAAGAAAAAAGAAATTGAGTGACAATTATTGTTTCTTTGAACACTCAGGAGAAAAATTCTGTGTGGAAAGCAGGCTTCTTCTAGTTCAAGTTGGAGAGTCCTTTCTTTATGTCATGTTCTCAGTTACTCCCTCGGGGTAGCAGTACCAGCTCACAAACACTCAAGAAGATCCACGTCAAGACAGCTGAAAATGGTTACTCAGCTTCAAAGAACCAGGTCAGAGAGAAAAGGATAAGATCTAAGTAAGTATCCACTGAAGTTATCTTTAACCCAGAATTTCTATTTTCTCAATGAGCTCTCATAGCTGGGATTATTTTTCTCAAGAACCACAAGAGGGAGTATTCTTACTTCTTTGTTGCAGTCCATCACTGACACCGAAAAGATATGATCCTTATACTGGTCTTAAAACGATAAGATGCATTATTTTAAACAGTAGGCAAGCTTCTTTTTTAATCATCTAAAATCCAAGTGTTTATCTGCTTGTCTTTCATTGATTCTTATTTATTATACCCAGAATATTTTCTTGGTCCCTTGTGATAAAGGGGAAAACTGATAACATTTCATGCTGGTTCTTTTTCTTGTGTTGGTTATCTCGGGATTGTGAAGAAAAATGTCTCTCTCAATTGTGTTCAGAAAGTACAAGATAGCAATGGGCAATTCTTCCTGACTATGAAGAATGCAATCAGTTATCTAAAAATAATGATACTACTGCTTTGAGATGATCTCTTCTCTAAGAAGCCTCTAAAATGCTAAAAGCAAGCCACAAATATGGTTCTGTCATTACCATATATGCCTGTCTATAAGATAAACAGGTGATAACTAATACTTTCTTCAATGACCAAAATATAGTAAGAATCAAGAAAGTACCGGTCTTATGTATGATCCTATTTTGACTATATTAACCGAAGTAACTAACACCAACTACTAAAACAAACAACCAAAAATATCCATGGACACTCACAGTTTATTTCTCACTCCCTGTCTGATGGGAGTTAGATGACTAGCCTGGGCTGCTCTCTTCCAAGTGATGATTCCAGGATTTAGGTTCTTTCCATTGTGTGTCTTTATTGTCTTCCCATTGAATTCTCTCTTGGCTGAGGAACAAACAATGGTATACTTTTAGGGGACAGAACTGGAAGTAGTAGTGTACTGTACTTCTGTAGCCATTGTCTCAAACTCAGTCACATGACCATCTTCATTGCAAGAAAGGCTGGAGAGTGAGGCTTCCGTGTGCCTGAGAGTACACACAATTACTGAGCTTCTAGACCAGGAGTTTATAACGTGGGCTCATGTACTGCTAAAAGGATTGGATGGAAAATGAATTCCATCTTATCCTCTAACTGAGATATCGAATACATATCCTTCAATTATAAAAGTAGGCGTAATAGACAATGGTAATGACCAAAGCCACATCTCACTCAGTCTATCCAATTTCAGTTCAGCTGAGGTAAGCAATTCTACATATACCCTCAGTGCCTCTCCGCAAATATAACACCTCTCTGCTTTTCTACCTCCAGGCTTTTTCTAAAGTTTTAGAAGTAACTCAATAGATGCAAAAGTGTTATTATCACCCTCAAACAATGTTGTATGGAAGTTTTATGTAAATAGACTAGCCTCAAGTTCTTTAGCAAGACAAATCCAAATATTCTCCAAGGTTCTTCAGAGTTCAGAAGTAGGATTAAGTTCCAATTGTTCTCAGCAACAACCTGCACAATAACATTACCATTTGTTGGCTTTTCTTCCTTTCCTGTCTCATTCTCCCAACTCTCTCACTTTTGTTTCCTGGGATTATCTCCAAATAAACTATCTACACTGAGTCATTGTCTCTGGTTCTGCTTTCATGAAAACCTAATAGAAGTGTTGGAATGGGAAGTGGCTCTAGAAAACAGCTCCTCAGGATAGGATTTTGAAACTGAATTACCCAACAGTCAGCACCCATTGCATGGAGCAATTTTTTATTTATTCTCTTCAAGATGGAAGACTTGTCTTTAGCACTCTACTTGAAATTCCAAAGCAATCCTACATATTTTAGGGTTCTTTAATAGCAGCAACCCCAGCAGCACTCCCCCAACACCAATTACCAAGATCTATTTCATTTGCTTAATACTAGATAACAAACAACCCCAATATAGAGGCTTATAACAGCATATGTTTTGCTTAAAAATCAACAAATGGGGCAGAGTTCAGTAGGGACAGTCCTCTATGCTCCACTCAGCTTTGGCTGGGGTAGCTTGAGGCTACGAACTGGACTCAGCTGAAGCCCTGCTCATGCAGATGTCTGGCAATTGAGGCACTGATTTCCTGGAGCCTTGGCTGTGGTCAAAGCACGACAGGTTCCCTCACAATATAGTGGCCTCTTTCCAAGGGTGAGTTTTTCAAGAAAGACAGCAGTAGGGAAGCTGTTCTGCCTTTTCTAGATGACCTTGGTAGTGACACTGCATTACTTCTCAATGCATTCTGTTTGTTAGATTCAAGTCACTAACATAACACTAAACACTATTTGAAGGCAGGGTAATTAAAGTGAACCTTTTGGGGAAGCCGGGATGGCTCAGCAGGTTAAGCACTCACTTTGCAGCCCGAGCCCAGTCTCTGTCCATGAAAACCCACATGCTAAACAGGGGTGTGGCCCCCAGTTCAGTTCTCGCAGGGGCATGCCTCCCATGCAGGAGGCCCCCGGCTCAGTTCCTGCCCTGCACAGCCCCCAGTCCACCTGTGTGAAGTAAAACTATGTGAACAATTGATGATATACAACTGTGGAGACTGCTCTGGGCCCTCCCCCTTCTCTCTCTGTCTCTCTGTCAAAAACAATAAAATAAATATTTAAGAATAAAAAATAAAAAAATAAAGTGAACCTTTTTATGGAAAGAATGTTAAAAAGATTGCGGACACGTTTAAAAACTCTAACACTCACACATAATTTATATAAAACTGACATAATTTCTTCTATATCCATTGATCTGACTGGCATCTTAAATTAATGCATTATTAATATCAATACTTGGTTGAGGGGATGCAGGCATAGCTCAGCAGTTGAGCACTTGCCTCACAATTGCAAGGTCTAGGGTATGATTCGCTGCCACAACCCATGCAACCCCATAAGCTGAACTGCAGCCCAACTGGTAACCACCTGGATGGCTCAGCAACAAAGCTTCTCAACTCCCACATGGGCAGCCCCCAGCTTAGTTCCCACCCTGCATGGTCCCACATCCACCTGTGTTGAATAAAACATCACCACTAACGGTGTACAACTATGGAGACTGCTCTGGGCCTTCCCCTCTTCTTTCTCTCTCTCTCTCCCCCTTCTCCAAAACAATAAAATCTTTTAAAAATATATGAATACTTGATTGAAAATATAAAATCTGGAGCAAACATAAGACTCTGCAGGAGATAAGGGATTTTTCCAAAAACATTTTCACCAGCATGAGGTTTTTAAAACTACATGTCTTAAAAAACCTTGCTGGGTAGGCTCAGGAAATAGCACTTACCGGACAATATTACAAGGCCTAATATTTGTGTAACCAGAATTCCAAAAGGAAAAGAAAAAAAGGGAGGCGGGAGGAAACGCAGAAAAATATCTAAAGAAAGAATGCCTGAAATATCCTGCTTTTGATGAAAGGCATAAGTTTTCAAATTTAAAATCATTCAGTAAACGCCAACAAGATAATAAAAAAAGTTCATGCCAAAACATATTAATGAAACTTCTGAAAACTAAAGACAAAGGAAAACTATTAAGAAGTAGAGAAAGAATAATACATTAACTATAGGGGATCAATGATTCAAACATTGTTTCTCATCGGAAATTATGGAGGCCAGAAGAAACTGGCTCAATTATTTTCAAGTGCAAAAATTTCCTTCAGGACTAAAGATAAAATAAGTGTTTTTTCAAATGAAGGAAATTTGTCGCCAGAAAATTTGCTCTAAAACAGTGGTTAAAGGAAGATTTTCAGATTAAAAGGAAATAATAACTAAGGAAAACATACTACCAGGATTGAAGGGAAAGCCAGAGAAATGGTATTAGATAAATGCATCTTCTCCTGAGCTCTATAAAATGCATTGAATAGGGGAAGCTTGGATGACTCAGTGGGTTAAGTGCTCACTTTGCAGCCCTGGGGTCTGAGGATCGAAGCCCAGCCCTGACTTGTGCCATATGCTGAACTGTGGTGTGGCCCCCAGTTCGGTTCTCACAGGGGCATGCTTCCCATGTGGGAGGTCCCGGGCCCAGTTCCGGCCTTGCACGGCAGCCCCGCCCACCTGAGTGGAATGAAACTATGTTGAAAACTGATGATGTGCAACTATGAAGACTGCTCTGGGCCCTCCCACTTCTCTCTCTGTCTTTCTCTGTCTCTCTGTCAAAAACAATAAAATAAATCTTTAAAATACATTGGATGGATGAAAACAGAAATTATTACATTTCCCAATAATTTTTCAATATATATGATGTAATACATAAGACAACTACAACATAAATGGGGGAGAATAAAAGGACTTATAGGGTGGTAAGCTTTCTACATTCTATTTTTTTTCAAAAGATGTATTTTTATTGTTTTTGACAGAGAAAAAGAGAGATATAGAGACAGAGACAGAGAAGGGGGAGGGCCCAGAACAGTCTCCATAGTTGCACATCATCAGTTTTTTCATGTAGTTTCATTCCACAGGTGGGTGCTGGGCTGCACAGGGCAGGAGCTGGGCTGGGGTCTCACCCCAGTGAGAACTGAACTCGGGGCACTCCCCAGTTCAGCATATGGGTCCACACAGGAGAGGGCCGGGATTTGATCCTCGGTCTCTGGGGCTCCAAAGTGAGTGTTTAACCCACTGAGTCATCCCGGCTTCCCATTCTACATTCTAACTGAAGTGGCAAAACACTGATTTTAAATAAACTTTGAAAAGTTAAGTATATATAACTCGAGTACCACATGAACTATTAAAATAGAGAGTCAAACACAATAGATAAATTAAAAGAAAATACTAGAAATATTCACATATTCCAAAGGAAGGCAGTAGAGTGGAAGCATAAAAGCAAAAATGGAGTTCACTAAACAGAAAATGAATCACAAAATGGTATACTTAAATGCAAATATATGAAAAATTACATTAAACACACAAGTTAGAAGATATAGGTTATCAGGATTTAAAAACAAAAAACAGTAATCAAAGAAAGCTAACGTGCTAAGTAGCAATGTTACATAATAATAAAAGGGCCAATCTACTAAAAGGACAAAACAATCTTAAGTGAACAAGAAAGCTTCAAAATACAGGAAGCGGATTGACAAAATGAAAAGAGAAATAAAACCATAACTATATTTGACCTCAACTTCTCTCAGTATTTGATAGAACAAACCAACAAATCAGAAGTGTATGAAAGAACTAAACAATTAACAAATAACATCGGTTCTACAGTCTTTTCCTAAAAATATAAAAGCAGGAAACACTTCTCAAATCTGTTTATGAAGCCAGCATTCATTTGGCTTCATAAACCAGACAAAAAGGACAAGAAAATTACAGACCAGTATTACTCCTGGACCTTGACACAAAAATCCCATACATAATATCAGCAAATAGTATACAGCAATAAAAAAAAAGCATAATGACCATTGGATACCATGACCAATTAATATGCCCTACCATAGAAAGCACCTAAAGAAGAGAAATAGTAGATACCCAAAACTTTTTAAATAAAACCCATCATCACCTCATGAATAAGAGGGGGAAAAGCTCAGAAAACTAGAAATAGAAGATAACTTTCTTAACTTGTTAAAGATCATCTACAAAACAAAAAACAAATGAACAATGACAAAAAAAAACTTGTATATGAAAAGATCAACGTTTACCCCTTGAATGAGGAGTAAAACAAAAATATCCACTTTTACCACTCGTATTCAACATCAAAAAGATTGCAAAAAGAGAAATAAATTTGTTCCTATTTGCAAGAGACAAAACTGTCTGTGTAGAACATCCAAAATAATCTACAAAAAGATACAAAAACCAACCAACCAAACAAGCAAATAAATAAAAATACCCCAAGAACTTATTAATGAGTTTGCAAGGTTTTAGGATATATAATCAACACAAAATTCAATCTTATTTATATATACTAACAATGAACAATTAGAAACTGAAAATAATTTTTAAAAACATAGTAGCTCCAAAATAATAAAATGATTAGGTATAAATCTAACAAAATATTTGAACGACTTGTATGTAGAAAATTATACAATATTGTTTGAAGAAGTCAGGCCAAAATAAGTGGAAAGACATGCTGTTTTCATGAAGATTTAACATAATAAAGATGTTAATTCTCCCCAAATTGATATACATATTTAATGTAATTATAGTCAAAACCCAACAGGAGTTTGTAAATATATACAGCCTCATTCTAAAATTAATATGAAAAGGCAAAGGAACAAGAATAGAAAAAAATCATTTTGAGATAGTAGAATGAAGTTGGAGGTAAGAATTATTATAAACTATAATAATCAAGACAGTGTGCTATTTTTGAACAGACATACACAAAGATCAATGGATTAAAATGAAGTTCAGAGATAAAGCCACACAAATATGTCTAATGAATATTTTTACAAATAAACCCTCACACATACACAAATTAACTCAAAATTAATCCAAGTCTAAATGTAAAACATAAAACTATAAAACCTTTTAGATGCCTGGATAGCTCAACAGGTTGAGCACTTGCCTTGTATCGATGAGGTCTCGGTATCAAATCCTAGCCCCGGCCCATACATAACCCATATGCTGAACTGCAATGCAACTGGTAACTGCTGGATTGCTTGACAGTGAAGGTTCTCACCTCCCATGTGAAGGCCCCCAGTTTGGTTCCGCCTTGTGTGGAATGAAACTATGTCACAACTATTGATGTACAACTACAAAGACTGCTCTGGGCCTTCCCCACTTCTTTGTCTCTCTCTTTCACCTTTACTCAAACAATAAATCTTCAACAACAACAAAAAAAAACTAAAAAACTTTCGAAAGAAACATAGGAGAAATTTTTCTTGATATGCAATTAGTCAAAGAGCCAAAGGTACAATTCATTAAAGAAAAAAAAATGATAAATCAAACTTCATCAAACTTTTAAACCTTCATTTTATAAAAGACTGTTTAGAAAGTGAAAAGACCAGTCACAGACTGAGAGAAAATATTTGCAAGTCACATGTCTGGATTTGCATCCAGAATACACAAAGAATATTCAAAAAACTCTCGAAAACTCACCAATAAGAAAACAGCCCAAATGGACAAAATATTTGTACAGACATTGCACAAAAAACAAAAACAACAACAAAAAGATGGTTTTCAAATAAGAATATGAAATATGCTCAACATTATTATTAAAAATAGAGATACCACTTCACACCTATCAGAAAGGCAAAAATTTTAAATAAAATTATGAGTACCAAGTATTGGTAAGGATGCAGAGATATTGGAACTCACACATTCTTAAATTGAAAAATGGTACGTAAAGTTAAAAAAAAAGTTACTTTACATTCCCATAGTTAAACACATCTTGTCATATGACTGAAAAGTCCCACTCCTAGATATTTATGCCAGAGAACTGAAAATGTATGTTCACACAACATACGAGGTATGACAATTAAGTTAGAAAATTTCCTTCTGTGCGTTACATTGGCAGCTCTATACAAACAACTCAGTAAGGTTTTATAACTGTGGTATATCAGTGTCTCATAGCTGTGTTCGTGTTGATGTGTGGTGGTGTCTTGCTGAGTGGCGTTCATTAATGTTGAGTGTTTTTGTGTGCCATCTTGAGCATATTGGAACTTGAATTAAAGCAATGAACAAATATTACATTTCTTGTTAAACTTGGCAAGAGTGGAAGTGAAATCAGGGACATGTTAGCCCAAGTTTATGGAAGTAATGCCATGAAGAAAATGGTAGTGTACAAATGGATTAAACATTTTCCTGAGGGGAGAGAAATCACTGATAAACAGAGGTCAAGGTGTCCAGTAAAAAGCAGAACTGATGAAAACATTGCAAAAATTCATCAAAATGTGCATCAAAATTGCCAGCTGACTGAGAGAAGCATAGAAGACCAAATAAACATCGATAGAGAAGCGATTAGGAAAATCTTCACTGAAAATCTTGGCATTAGAAAGTTGTATGCAAAAATGGTCCCAAAGGAGCTCACCAACGAACAAAAGCAAAGGAGAGTCAAAGTTTGCCAAGACCTTTTGGAGAGGCAAGACGATGTCTTGGACCATGTCAGCACTGTTGATGACACATGAGTTTACCAATATGACCCTGAAGCAAAGCATCAAAGTGTGCAATGGAGGGGATGCCAGGGTAGCTCAGCAGTTAAATACTTGCCTCACAATTGCTAGGTCCAGGGTTCTATTTCAGGCCCTGGTCCATGCAACCCCATATGTTGAACTTCTGCGCAACTGGTAACCAACAGGATGGTGGTAGAGGTTCTTGCCTCCCATCCAGAAGGTCACCAGTTCAGTTCCCACCCTGCACAGCCCCACATCCACCTGTGTGGAATGAAACCATGTCACAACTAATGATGTACAACTATGGAGACTGCTCTGGACCCTCCCCTTTCTCTTTTTTTCTCTCTCTCTCTTTCTTTCTCTTTCTCCCTCCTTCTCACCTTCCCTCAAACAATAAAATATATCTTAAAAAAGACAAAAAAGTGCGCAATGGATGGCAGCCTATTTTCCAAGACCAAAAATGTTCTGTCAGTTCAAATCAAGAGTAAAAATTACATTGCTGTCCTTTTTTGATATCAAAGGGATTGTTCATTATGAATTTGTACCAAATGGACAGTCAACCAAGATGACTCTTTGGAAGTGCTGAAAAGGCTGCATGAAAAAGTTAGACAAAAACACCTGAACTTTTTGCCAACAACTTATCATTCTTGCATCACGACAATGTTCCTGCTCACATGGCACTATTTGTGTGGGAGATTTTAGCCAGTAAACAAATAACTGTTTTGAAACACCCTCCTCACTTATCTGATCTGGCCCCCAATGACTTTTTTTTTTTAACCTGAAGATAAAGAAAATGTTGAAAGGAAGACATTTTGATGATATTCAAGACATCAAGGGTAACACGACTATACCTCTGATGGCCATTCCAGAAAAAGAGCTCTAAAATTGTCTTGAAGGGTAGCCTGAGTGCTGGTGTCAGTGCATAGCTTCTCAAGGGGACGACTTCAAAGGTGACCATAGTGATGTTCAGCAATGAGCTATG
>PVKE010009549.1:24436-44748 GCA_004027555.1 Craseonycteris thonglongyai
CTTCAGTGCATAGTTATTTCTATTTTACTTTTTGACAGATAGAGAGAGAGACAGAGACAGAGACAGCTAGAGAACCAAACTGTGGGAACTCCCCAGTTCAGCACGTGGGTCCTGCCTGGGCCGGAGCCGGGATTCGATCCTCGGTCCTCGTGGCCTCAAAGCGAGCGCTCAACCCGCTGAGCCGTCCCGGCTTTCCCCGGAACAAACTATTGACACACACAAAATTTGGATGAATCCCAAATGTATTGTGCTGGATGAAGAATTCAGTCTCAAAAAGTTACATCCTATGGTTCCATTTATGTAACACTGTAGAACAGAAAAAAACTAGTGATGGAAAATAGATCAGTGGTTGTTATAGGTTAGGACAGGAGAGAGAGTGTGACTTCAAATGGACAGCATGAGGGATGTTGAGGTTTGATAAAACTGTTCTGCATTCCAATTATGATGATTGCTACATGAATCTATATATATGTTAAAACTCATAGAACTTTACACACAAAAAGTGTGTTTTACTATATTTTAATTAAAATATTAAAAATTCAATAATTTTTAATAATCTGAACACTAAGGAGAAAAATAGTTATGATTTTTAGATCTATAACTTTGTGCCAGAAACTTGCAAGTTAAAGGCTTTATTTATACTTATTAATTTATTAGTTCTTAACTTAATAACTCCTTTATTTAAGTATCCCAGTTCTACAGATGAGGTAATTAAAACATAGATTAAATAACTTGTCCATACTCACACAAATAATAGTGACTGAGTCAGGATTAAAATTCATAACTCTCTCTTTGGGTCCATTACAATCATTATCATTTTGAACATTGAGAAAGAAAAGCAATGCTTGTGGTGGTTGAGATGGATAAAAATTGGTATTTATTACTCACATCAAAATTGAAAGGAAAAGTACTTTAGTAGACTGCCGACTCTCAAGATATTTAAAAACTGTAGAAATTCCCTTTATCTACAATGCAAATAGCTAGGAAATTCAAGTAACTGAAGTTGTTGTTTTTTTTAACTGCAATTTACTTTTAGGTGAAAAATGCAAATGACAAGTAAACAAGCTGATATCAGAATATTTTGAAGCAATTTCCAAAATATACCACAGGGTCAGTATAATTTCAGCCCAATTTTTTGGGTTGTCTATTTTGAAGTATAGGATGCAAATCAGTAAGTATTCGACCAGCCACTATTTGTGTTCATTATGATAACTGTGTTACTTTAAGATATTTAAGTGCTTTCTGAATCATTAAGACAAGTTTAAATTTTGTCCAGATTGTTGTATGACTTTTTATTTCATCATTTCCCCCCTAAAAACCGAAAACCTACTGTAGAGTAAGTAGAGAGACTATTAACTATAAAATTCCATTCCCTCAGTCATTTCAATCAATAGGAGTTCATAGGGTTTATTTTAAAAGAAAAATTCAAATCAAAGGGAAAACTAAGTCTTTGTCTTTGCTAAATAGACTTCTGGGTTATACACTTTGAACTATATGATCCAGACACATCAGAAGCTTTCAATTCTTATTCATCTTTTTTATAACCCTAGGGTTATAATTCATTTTAACTTATTATTAATATTTTTTAATAATTTAAACTGCTGTAAGCGAGATGCATTCTCTGCCTCTTCTTTTTGCACCTATAATAAAATAATTCTGTTTGGGGATGCTGGGAAATTCTGCTCAAGTTAATTCAATTTCTTAAAATTTTTAGTATTATCCCACATATTGTACCCGATTTTGAGAATAAAAAAATATCAAGCACAAATTTTATTCTCAATATCAAATAATAGTGACATTTAAACAAATTACTACAAAAATAGACTTGTCTCTAGGGTCTAGAGAGACATAAAGAAGCAACATTGCCTGGCTGGTAAACACAAGGCAACACAGAGCATAAAACTATTGAATGGCTCTTAGCCCGGCTGTACCTACATTACATTCCTTTCCCCCCCAGGACCCATTATACAAGCAACCATAAGAAAACCCATGAGGTCTTTAAGAAGGTTTTATGAAAATATGTGTTAAATTTATAGATCAGAAAACTTTTCCTGTAAAGGACCAGATAGCAACTATTAAACTCTGCACATATTGTCTCAGTGAAAGTAACTATAGACAATATGTAAATAAGTGAGAGTGGCTATATTGCAATACATATTTATAAAAATAGGTAAAGGCTAGATTGGGGGTGCAAGCCATAGTGACAACACTGCATTAATTAAATCAATACAACTATAAGACTGAGCTACAAATATAAAGTACGTGGTCCTTCATTGACGAAACAATAAAGGATGCCTATGAAAAACCTAACATTTTACCAATAAAGTTAGTAATAAAAATTCTGTTGTTGCAGATAATCTGAAATGTAAGAGCCTTCTCCATACACAAAAGAAACCTCAACTCCTAAGAACCTGGTTCCTGGCCTAACAAAGTGTTCTTTACTACCTAAAGTTCCAGGGCATATTAGGAAGCTCTGAAATTAAAGAGGAAGTGCTTCAATTAATCATCTTCCTCTTATTCTCAGATTTCTGTTTTGAAGGGTCTGAGAATTTGAACAGATGTAAACGTGTACGAAGTGTGTGTGGAAGTGCTTATGTGCTCCAGTGTGGCTGATCAGGTCTTTATCCCTTAGCAACTAGCTCCTTTATATAGTACAGCCCTGCAGTGCTTTTCAGTAAGTCATGAGTGAGCCCACTCCACTCTATGGGTAAAATGCTTTGAGCTTGACCCTTTGATTTTGACAGAGACAAGAGCTACCTTTTGACACATAATCTCAAACCTCTTTTATCACAGTGTCTGACGAGCAAGAATTGGAACAGAGACTGTCCTAACTAGGTGACAATGGATAGGTCAATGTCAAAGCAGTATGAACGCCATGACCAGATTACCCTAATTTGTGCCTAAATCTGGGTTAAGACTTTGAAACACATCAATCTGGCATCATCCAGAGATCTAAAATCCAGGTGAATTAATCAGGCCAGTAATACATAATACAAGTTTTTTTTCAACTGCTGTTTTTAAAAACATAGTTTACCATTGAATATGAGTGCATCCTGTTTTCAAAAATATTCTGATGCTTTAGCAAAGTTAATGCTTTTATTTTATTATGTGCTACCCACGTGCACTTCTTAGGCTGTGATTCATCTGAACGGCTTTTCAGTTAAAGAACATTTTATTCTAAAGTGAAAAAAAAAAAAATACTAAATGTCCTACAGTGGTGTGGGGTTAGCATAAAAATGAAATGACAGGCAGTTAAATCTAAAACCAGAATAATGACATAATCTTACAACATATCAAAGCTGCTGTCGGATTTCTTATGTACAGTATTTTAGTTTTCAGGACCATAATTTTAGGGGCCATCTGATGATGAGTCACAGTCCTGTTTACGGTGCTGACATTTTGTTCTCCCTCATAACTATGATGGGAGTCTGAAGAGATTTTCAGCTCATTCTAACTTTCCTCCCTGAAGCTGCTACTTAATGTCTGCGGCTGACGATCTTTGTAGGAAAGTATCGTGGATAGCTCTGGACTTCAGAATCTTACGGCTCTCTCCTAACCAGAGTGCGAGGATCTAAAATCCCTTAATTGAGTTTCTAATCACAAGCAAGATGGTCTTGCATTAAGGGCCCTTTGAGAGTAGCAGCAATCATGTCATTGTGTCTTGTCACCATAACAAATAGGATTCTTATTTTAGCACCAAAGGCAATTCTTTCCTTGTAGAGTGAAGAGAAATAGCTCAACAACCAATTTGAAGAACAGAACACAGTGGAACAGAACACAGTGGAACAAAACACATTTCCTTTCCTCTCCCACATGGCTCTGGAGCTGATTTGATTTTATTTAATAAACAATTGCATAGTGAATACTGTTTTACAATGTTAGATCATTTAATCCTCATAGCAACCTTATGACTTAGTTACTATTGTTAAATTCAATTTCCAAAGGAGAAAATGAGACACTGAGTGGAACCCTGGACTTCCTCAGGCCAGCAGGTATTGAGGCTGATGCAAATGCAGGTTACTCAGCAACACCACTCAGGAGCAGTTTGGTATTTTCTTCCCTTCCTGGAGGTCTCACCAAACAAACAGCACTTGAGTCACCACATTAGAAATACTTAAAACACCCCAGGACTTTTTATTTTGAATTCCTTCTGCCTGTATAGAATTCATGCTTAAGTAAAAGAGAAAACAACTCTGCATAGCTAATATTTTCATGGCTGTTTTACCAGCGATGGTCCCATCATACACTCTGTCTTATTACTGTAGACTGACCATATGTGCCATTTAAAAAGGGACAGTACCATTTTTTTCATATATCCCCAATCATTCCGTCATTTTAATATATTCATTTTGTCCTGTTTTTAATTTTTTGTCAAAAATTGAATGTGGTTTGTTTATCATAATTCTCTATGCTAATCAACACATGCAGTAAAACTACTAGTGTGATGGAAGAGGAACTTTTATTTACTTTATCCAGTCAGGGCCAGGCTTCTTGAGCCAGAGATGATCAGACACCACCCACTTGCTTTGCTAAGCCCCGTTCAGTGTGTGGGAGCCAGGAGGGTCTCCACGCACGCAAACAACTGAACGCATGCAAACAACTGAACGGGCTCACTTGGCTGTTTGCTTCCATCAGGTTAGGAGTGTGGAATGCAGTGACTGTGAGTCTTACTGTTATTTCTACCATCATGCCACTCATAGAGATTCTTTCTGCCTTATTATGTCCAGTTCAATTCAGACATTTCAAACTCATATTTCTTTTCAACAGGTTGTTAGCATTATTATTATTATTATTATTATTATTATTATTATTATTATTACAGCAGAACTCTCCGGTAGTATATTAGCATATACCAGCTTGTGACAGTAGTTGGGTGTTCATTTTTTTTTTTTTCCTTTTTGATGTATGTATCTCTTATTTTTGGTGTTGTTTTGTTTTTTTGTTTGTTTTTTGTAGTATGCCCGCTGCAGTCCTGCATTAGAGTGTTCAGTGTGGTATGTCATGCAGACTTTTTTTTATGCTCATGTGATATTTTATAAGTACTTTATTCATATATGCATTAATTTATGAGTGTTTTGTATGAAATAAATTATAGTGTTATTTATTTGTGCCCCTTTCCATAATCTTTTGCAGTGAGTTTAGGTTGTTTGGTCTCCTATAGCCTGAGAGACCACAAAAGGAATTGCGGTGGTTTATGTTTGTTTAAGATTTATTTTATTGCTTTGACAGAAGAGGAGAGAGAGAAGGGGAGAGAGATGGGGGTGGGGGGCAGAGCAGTCTCCATAGTTGTACATCATTAGTTGTGACATAGTTGCATTCCACACAGGTGGATGTGGGGCTGCACGGAGTGGGAACCAAACTTGAGGCCTCCTGCGTGGAAGGAGAGAGTTGCACTATAGTTCAGCATATGGGTTTGCATGAGCCGGAGCTGGAATTTGATCCCCAGACCTCGGGTTGCAAGGCAAGTCCTCAACTTGCTGAGCAATCCTGGCATCCCTGCAGTTTTGTTATAGTATGGGTTTTTTGTTTGTTTATTTTTTCCAGCTGTGCAGAGTTTCGTTTTTTGAATTTTTTACTTTAGCACAGCTTTCTTTATACATTGGAGGGCTAGGCTTTTTGCACAGAGAGGGAACATCACTAGTAACAAATGAAGAGACTGTGTTCTCACTGCTTACCAGGATTGGATTCCCACATTCTACTCCTATCATAGTTTCCATAGTGCTGGTGGCTGGCAAACTACTCCCCTACCACTAAAGCTCTCACAAATCCATTTTGCTTCTGGTTCAATAAAGCAAATTCACTGTAGTGGGGTGTGGGAATGCATATGTCAGTGACAGTGGCCCTGCTCAGATGCTATACCATCTGTTCTGCTGTAACATTGGTTTTTGTTTTGCCCATATGCCAACCAGTAGCTTTGTTATTCGTCGTTGGTGGTTTAAACAAACATCATATTTTTATTTTTATTATTATTTTTTTTTTATAAAGATTTATTTTTATTGGGTTTTGACAGAAAGAGAGACCGACAGAGAGAGACAGAGAGAAGAGGGAGGGTTGTTGTTTTTTTTTAAGATTTATTTTTATTGGTTTTTGACAAACAGAGAGACAGAGAAAGACAGAGAGAAGGGGGAGGGAACATCATATACATATAATTTTTTAATCTTATTTTTTTTAAGCTTAAAGGCTATCCTTTCTATGCCAAAGACAAAGAGGTGAAAATGCAATTTTAATGACAATCTCTAAAATAAATTCAAGTTTATTAAATCAGACAAACTGTAGTGATGGAACAAAAGTGGTTTGCCAGTATTGTATTGTCCATTTTCCTTTTGCCCATAAAAGTAGAAGTGACTTCACCAACATCTACATAGCCAGAAACATAAGGATAATGAAAAGACCCTGGCTTCAGTTAAAAACATCGGTTTGTTTATGAGACGTGGTGATGGTAGTGAAAGCAAAGAAACTGCAGCAAGTGAAGCTCTTTTTGCTCATCATACTGTGCATAGTGGCCAAAGTTTTCATGCAAATGATTGCTTGTCAACATTGGTAGAGAAAATTTATGAACCAAGGTTTTCTTCAATGTGACCTAATTCAGAAGCAATAATTACCAATATTTTATCACCATACATAATGGGCAAAGCAATGAAGGATTAGAATAAAGCAAAAAGCATTACAATCAATTTAGACACATCAAACAAAAAAAGTCATCAAACTTTTTCCAATCATTGTGTGGTACTTTTGGCCAAATTGTGGTCTACAAGACAAAATTATGAACTTTATTTCCTGACTGGTGAAACATCTGATCTACAGTGTGCTATGTTTATGGAAATAATAGACAAACTCACTTTACAAAACAAAATTGTTCCTTTGTGTGCAGGTAACATGAACATCAATTTTGGTAGTTGCAAAAGACTTGGCAAAAATAATGTGTTGAACTCAGGAGGCCAATTATGAGCATCTGTTGTGAGGTACACATTATACACTGTTGTGGTATGCTGTCAGCTATTTACCAATCGATATTGAATGTTTTGCAATGAAAATATACTGACACTTCCATATGTACACAAAGTTGAAGAAATGAAACATTTTTGTGACTTTGCAGGAAACAATTACAATTTCTATGCCATTATACATTGTTACAGCATAGAAATACAAGGTTTTTATACTTGGGTCTATCAATTGGCAGCATTTTAAGTAGGAAATGAAAAGCAAAAGATGACATTAGAAGAAAAATGCCCTGTTATGTTCCAAAAATGGTTTGAATATCCCTATTCAAAATTGTGGTTATCATTTGCAGGAGATCACCTGTCTACATTCCAAACTTACATTAGATTAATTGAAAAAGATATTATTTCAGCTATAGAAATAGGAGGGGTGGTCAAGAAATTCATGTAACAAGTGGTTATTGGAAAAGTGGGAGTACTACTACACACAGTTTTATTTATGATTTATTAGTAGTATATATGACAGATTTCAACCTATTTGTATCCATTTTCTTTTAGCTATCACTGAAGAAGTCCATAAAATGTGAAGAAAACCAAAGTATGGATGTAATTGAATTTTGTGTCATTTTTAAGTTCCTCAAAAAAACAAGAGAACACTCTTCAAACTATTTTGGAAAAGATGTTAGCAGTTTACAGAAACAGTTGCTGTGGGAAATCCCCACTTGTAAATGCTTTACAAGTGGCCTAGCCTTTTCAAGCAAGGCAGAGTCGATTGAAGATGACCTCCATCCAGGATGCTCTGTTGAGGCCACTTCTTCAGACTTTGTCAAAACAATTGAAGATATGTAGTGGAAGATGCCAAATTAAATAAAAAGCAGTTTGCAGAAATGCTTGGAGTATCACCTAAAACCATTTTTAATATTCTCCATCAGCATCTAATAATGTCAAAATTCAGTACAAGATGGGTACCAAGAAAACTCAAAAACAACAGGCCAGGGCAGGGATTCGATCCTCGGTCCCCAGGACTACAAAGCAAACGCTTAACCCACCAAGCCATCTGAGCTTCCCCATTTTTTTTCATTTTAATTTTGCATTCTATTGTTGTTGGTGTTCTTTTGTTTGTTTGTTTGTTTGTTTGTTTGGACAGAGACGGAGACAGAGACAGAGAGTAACCGAGAAAAGAGGGAGATCCCGGAGCAGTCTCCATAGTTGTATGTCATAATTTTTCAACATGATTTCATTCCACACAGGTTGGCAGAGGCTGCACAGGGCAGGAACCAGGCCTGGGGCCTCCCGCATGGAAGGCACGCTCCCTCGAGCTGGAGGCTGAACCTGGGGCCTCCCACATGGGAAGCTTGCCCTGGTGAAAACTGAACTGGAGCCATATTCCACCCAGTTCAGCACATGGGTCCACACGGGCCAGGGCCAGGACTGGGACTTGATCCTTGGACACCGGGCTGCAAAGTGAGCGCTTAACCTGCTGAGCCATTCCGGCTTCCCCTGCAGTCCATAATTTTTATGATCAGGTGACACCTTTAGTCTGTTACTCATCCTACCTTCTATTAAAAATACCATTTGATCATTTATCAGAAGATTTGAGCACACCTCCAGCTGCAATCAATGATTGGCTCTTCCCACTGAAAACTCACCTATAGTGTAAACCTGCTTCTGTTGATTTTCCCTGTCTTGTTTTCTGTTTGATTCTAAGACAAAGGGGGAGGATTAAGAAGTATGAATTGGTTGTTACGAAGTAGTCATGGGGATGTAGATATAACATAAAGAATATAGTCAATAACACTGTAATAACTGTGGTGTCGCATGGGTACTAGATTTATCAGGGTGATAGATGGGAGGAGGGCAAAAAAGGTAAAGGGGTTAAGAAGTACAAATTAATATTACAAAGTAGCCATGGGAATATAAGGTAAAGCACAGGGAATATAGCCAGTAATATGGTGATAACTCTGTATAGTATTAGGTGAGTACTAGACTAGTCATAGGATTCATGTCGTAAATTATACAAATATCTAACCACTGTGCTGTACACCTGAAATTAATATAAAATAATGTGAACTTTCAACTGTAGTTCAAAATTTTAAAAAGAGGGCAAAAATGGTGATGGGCAGTAAGTGGCCAAGATTTCCAGGTGTAAAGCAAGTAAGTCATGGGGGTGTAATGTACAGCATAAGTACAGTCAATAATATCACAATAGAGGGAAATAGTGTCAGATGGTTACTGGACTTTTCATGGCGATCACATCTTTAGGTATATCATGTTGAATAACTATGGTATACACATGAAACTAATATAATATTGTATGTAAGATATACTTAAATAAAATATTTTCAAAAATAGACTAAGTTTATAGGGAAAGGACAGATGTAGGCCCAATAAGCCTGTTCCCAAGTCTCCCTACGGACTGACAAGTCCAGAAGTTCTTGTCGGATCAAATCGCTTGGACACGCTACCTGTACAGAATCTTCCTCAGTCTTGTCTTTGTATCCTTCAGAACCCCTTCATTTGGTTTTGTCCACTGGAGATGGAGGGTTCACTGGGCCCGAACTGATGACGAATGATCTTTGGTCAGTTTCTAGAGATCAGAGGTTAGTAATCACTGCAATTCTAATAGGATCTCATCCATCTGGTTTGCCTTCCTGGTGCAATGCCTCCACACTTCCTGTTTTGTTTTAGGTGTGTTTCTCTCTAACTGGCATAATTCAACCACTATTACTCAGTAGCCATTTTGGGGAAATTTTAATATAAATAAGACTATTCATTTTAAAGATTCATTCAAAGGAATTGGAAAGAAACCCTCACGAGGAGATTCTCTGTCTTGTCAATCTAAAAGAGAGATCACTTTGATAACAAAGGAGAAATTTCTTTCTTTTTTTTGTCTTTTCATTTCAAGGATTAGAAAGTATTGATGTTTTAAATTGTACATTTGATGGAATTGTCAGGGGCCTGAGTTACTGTTTAAACTGACTTTGTGTGTGCATGTGCGTGTGTGTGGTTCTTTGAATCTCTCTCTCTGTCTCTGTATTTCCATCTCTGTCCCTCCTCTCCTGATCCCATGGGTGTGCTCCCACACATGCACACCACATGTGTGAAGATGGATTTGCAAGCATCTAAGCCTACAATCTCCTTGGAAAGGGCCACAGAGGAGGATTAGCCTTTTACAATGATAATTTTAATATCTGTCTGAAACAAGCTACATTTTTTTCATTTTTCTTTCTTTCCTTCTTTTCACTACTCCTGGGAAAGTTAGGAGATTACTTGATCATTAAAAAATTATTTTGTACTAACTTATATACTCTGGAAGTATCTACTCCAGATAGTCAAAAATTTCAAAAGGAAAGAGAAAATGTTAACTGCTTCTTTTGTACATTTTTCCCAGCTAAAATAATTCAGAAGAAAGGTTTAACTGTGAATTTGGGTAATCACCATGGATTCCACATAAAAAGAAAAGCTAGACATGCACAGCTTTTGAAATTAATTCAAGAGTCTTAAAATATGCCTGATAAATAGGTGAACTTTTGGATGAATTAGTGATTTTTTTGCTTAAAAACAACTCCACGTCTTCTTTTTGGTTTTATCACCATGTAAAACCATGTTTGCACAATATCTTAATTAGTACAAAATTTGAGTTTAGTTTGTAATAATTTCTTTTTTAATTTCCTTCATTAGAGCCATGGATCTTGGAGGGTATAATTTTTTTCCCAGCAATTGTTTAAATATTTCTTTCTTTTTTTTTTTTTACTGTTAAATTTATTGGGGTAACATTGGTTAGTAAAAATTACATAGGTTCCTGGTACCTATTCTATACAATTCAATTCTATAGTATACAAGTATACAATTCTATAGTACTTTGTCTATGTGTTACAATATGTGTTCACCAAATATTTTCAATAAGTGAAATTGAATTGACCAATTTTTTAGGAGTTTAATCTTGTTAACATTTCTAACCCTATAAGCCATAGGACATTCTGACTTAAATCGTTTTTCCAGACTTATAGTCACTTTAAAATTTTAGACTAGGGGAAGCTGGGATGGCTCAGTGGGTTAAGCGCTCACTTTGCAGCCTTGGAGCCCCGGGATCAAATCCTGGCCCTGGCCCATGCGGACCCATATGCTGAGCTGGGGTGTGCCTCCAGTTCAGTTCTTGCTGGGGCCTATGTGGGAGGCTCCCAGTCCAGATCCTGCCCTGAGCAGCCCCGCGCCCACCTGTGGAGTGAAACTATATGGAAAACTAATGCTGTCAACTATGGAGACTGCTCTGGGCCCTCCTCCTTCTCTCTGTCTCTCTCTGTCTCACATCTCTCTCTGTGTCAAAAGCCAATAAAAATAAATCTTAAAAAAAAAGTTTGACTACTGTTAAATTGTATTATTTAATAAATAATCTGTAGATACCTGGATAATTTCTCTGTAAAAAAGTTCTAACACTTTGGTCATTAAACATAGTTTAAATTTTTCCTTGTTATTTATTTTTATAAAGATGATTACAAATTAAGATATGTAAATGTCTTTAAATAATAAATACATTTAGTTTGTCATCTTAATATTTATTTCAGTGAAATAAAATATATACTCAAAAAATTAGCTATGTTTATCATAGTTTTTAATCTCATATTTTTCTCTGTTGGAAAAACTAAAGTTGATTACTTTTGTTAAAAGTGATAAAATTGACTATGAAGAAATCATAATGTGTATACAAGACAATAAACATGGCTTGTTTCGTTTAAAGTATTTTATATATTTATATAAGTATATAAATTTTATATGTGTAAATATGTAAATAAATATATAAGAATATATGTATATACTTTAATTTCTACATTAGACTTTTTATTTACAAAAAAAATTTACTCAGTTCTAACACATGCAACAGATCATCTTAAGATCCATACAATCAGGATATAAAACAATATGCTGGTGGAAAGAGAACTGACTCTGGGTGGTGAGCACAGAATGCAACACATAGACAATGTAATGTACAATTGCACACCTGGAACCTATGTAATTTTTACCACTCAATGTCACCCCAATAAATTTAACAATTACTAAAAAAATACCTATCCCAAATTCCCTTTTGCTGCCCAGTAGTGACTGCTCTTCCTTCCTACTTAAACCTGATAACGGCTGCTCGTCTGTCTCGTCTGTCTCTCTAGTTTTGCCTTTTTCAGAATGTCATAAAAACTTAACCTTTGAAGACTGACTTCTCCAGCTGAGTATAAAACATTTGAGATACAGCACATTGTTGTGTATGTTGGTAGTTCATTATTTTTTATAGCTGAGAAGTATTCCATGATTGGTTTATCCATTCACCCATTGAGGAACATCTAGTTTGTTTCTCAATTGGGGCAATTATGAATAATGTTTTTATAAATATTTATGTGTAGGCTTTTGGGTGAATATAAGTTTTTATGTCTCTAGAGTAAGTACCTAGGAGGCAGTTGTGATAGGCTTTTAACTTTATAGAAAACTTCAAAAATTTTCCAGAATAGTTGTTGCATTTTTGCATTACACTAAATATGATGTTAGTTCTAGTTTTTTTTGTTCTGTTTTGTTTTTGTTGTTGTTAGTTTGTTTGGCACGGGGGGGGGGGGGGGAACTCTTATGCAGATGCCCATTATTGTATTGCAAAAGTTCTATCGTCCTAGTTTGTGAGAAGATTTTGATCATAAATGGCCACTGAACTTTATTAAATGACTTCTCTGCATTTATTGATATGAAATGCATCTATTGAATGTAATTTCAATGAGGAACTATATTGATAGATTTTTGAACGGTGAACCAGCCATGTATTTCCAAGATAAATCTCATTTGGTCATGATGTATTGTTCTTTTTATATTATGCTGGACTCAAGTTGTTATTTTTGTTGAGGATTTTTTTAATTGTTTTTGACAGAGAGAGAAAGAGAGAGACAGAGAGAGAAAGGAGATATTACTTCTTTCATTCCTAATTAGGCGGGCATGAGGCTGCACTGGGTGGGAAATGAGCAGGGGGCCTCCCACATGGGAGGCATACCCCCATGAGCCAGGGGCCTCCCCCACTAGAGGCACACCCAGGGCAGGAGCCGAACCAGGGGTCTCCCACATGGAAAGCTTGCCCCCATGGGAACCAAACTGAGGGCTCACTCCAGTTCAGCATATGGGTCAGCACGAGCCAGGACTGGGATTTGATCCTCAGACCCCTGGGCTGCAATTTGAACACTTAACCCTGGTGGCTATTCTGGCTTCCCCTAGAACTGTGTTATTTAATTTAAAACTATTTATGGACTTTCTAGGTGACTTTCTGTTGTTGGTTTCTGCTTTATTTCTTTTAAAGTTAAAGAATATATTACTTTATTTGTTTTGACTTTATAATTTTTTTGTGTGACTCAGAACACAAACTATCTTGGTGACTATTCCACATGCACTTGAAAAAATGTATACTCTGCTGTTGTTCTATAAATTGTTAGATAGCATTTATGCTTGGTGATTTTTTTTTTACCTCTTATATAATTACTAAGAGAGGTATAATAAAGTCTATAATTGTGGACTTGTCTATGTCTCCTTTCAGTTCTATCAGCGTTTGCATCATGTCAAACAGAACTTTTTAAGCTCACATGTAAAATGCATACATATTAAGATTATGATGTCTTGATGGTAAATTGAGCCATTTATCATTGTGTAAAATCTCTCTTTTATCCTGATAATTTTCCATGTTTCCATGTCTATTTTGTCTGATATTAATATAGCTACTCCAGCTTTTTAAAAATTCATTAGTGATTATATGATATATCATTTCAGGCTTTTGCTGTTAACCTATCTATATGGTTATATTTCAAGTGGGTTTTTATATAGGTAGCATATATTTGGGTTTTGTTTTTGTAACTAATCTGACAATCATTTTTATTTTAAATTTAAAAATTACATTTAATGTAATTATCATTATTATTATTTAGATTAAAAAGCTCATGGCTTTTTCTTTAAGTTTTCTGGTTTCCTGTGTCTCACTTGCCAATACAAATGGTTAGACCACAGGTCATTGACTGAGTCATGTGTACTATTTATCTATCATCTATCTATCCATCTATCATCTGTCTATCATCTATCAACTTCTGTCAATCCCATCTACTTATCCCAATGGGGTTTTATGCTAGCCACACTCTCTATGACTCTGACCATTTTGCTAATATACTCCATCTTTTTTTTTTATTTTACTAGAAATTTTCTGTTAGCTAGCATTCTTTTATTTATTTATTTTTAAGATTTATTTATTTTTTGAGAGAAGGTGTTTGTGTGGGGGAGTGGGTAGAGGGGAGAGGGAGGGAAATGGAAGGGGGCTGGAGCAGTCTCCATAGTTGTACATCATTAGATGTGACATGGTTTCATTCCACACAGGTGGATGTGGGCCATGTGGGGCAGGAACCAAACCAGGGGCTTCTCTCAGGGGAGGCAAGAACTTTTGTGGCCAAGCCATAACAGCAGTTACTGGTTGCACTGCAGTTCAGCATATGGGTTTGTGTGGGCCAGGGCCAGAAATTAAACTCCAGACCTCACCATTGTGAGGCAAGCACTCAACTGTTGAGCTATGCTGGCATCTCCTAGCTGACATTCTTTCAGACACAAATCTTCTCCACTAACCAGGCATTGCTATACATCAACTAAGCTCCATCATTTTTATTTTTATTTTTCTGAATATAGAAATCATGTCATGGGTCACAAGCCTTCAATGTTAGAAGTAGATCATCTCATGGGGCAGTCTTGGCCCTGGGGAGGTGGCTTCCCCTTGTTTACATACACGTTTCTAAATATAAAACTTCCTTTAACCAGGTTACTTTGATGACCTTCTTGTTTTTCATGTAATTGCTTTTCTGACAATGCCCAGGTTCTTAATGGACTATTTGACCTAAAAATTATTGGAGCTTCTCCTTAGTAGACATAGTCTCCTCCGATTCCCAGTGGAAGGCCTATGATTGTATTTCAGAGGGGAAGTGGTGAGTAGCTGGATCAAGGATCCTTAGGTCTAAAAGCCCAACATTCTTTCGTATGGCACTCCCCAGCCTTCTGTCAGAAGTACAATTTCCTATGGTGCCCCTTCAGGGAGGAGAGGTCAATATTTTGTTAAAACATTCCTGCCTTTCAACTTTGATTACTCCAGATTCCCCCTTAATGAAGCTTTCCTTCCTCTCTCCATGGCAACAGCAGGGTTTTCTACTCACTCAAACCATCCCTACCAACAACAGGTTCTGATATTGCTCATAACAAAGTTTGTTACTGATTTGCTAGTCTAATACCTTTCACTTTTCAACACCATATCTTTTTCTCCCTTCAATTTATATTTTAAGGTTTTAATTAAAATATAGTTAACATGCACTGTTAGTCTCAAATGTACACTATAGTGATTCAACAGAAGTGATTCAAAAAGAAGTGATCACCAGGGGAAGCCAGGATGGCTCTGGGTTAAGCGCTCACTTTGCAGCCCTGGGGTCCAAAGATCGAATCCTGGCCCTGGCCCATGAGGACTCATATGCTGAACTGGGGTGTGCTTCACATGCAGGAGGCCCCCAGTTCAGTTATTGCCCCCACCCCAGTTCAGCCCCTGGCTCAAGGGAGCATGCCTCCCATGCTGGAGGTCCCCGGTCCAGTTCCTGCCCTGCAT
Source organism: Craseonycteris thonglongyai (assembly GCA_004027555.1). Classification (NCBI taxonomy): domain Eukaryota; kingdom Metazoa; phylum Chordata; class Mammalia; order Chiroptera; family Craseonycteridae; genus Craseonycteris; species Craseonycteris thonglongyai. The sequence goes on from PVKE010009549.1 coordinate 40,016, forward strand.
GGCCCCTGCCCACCTGTGTGGAACAAAACCATGTCGAAAACTAATGAAGTTCAACTATGGAGACTGCTCTGGGCTTTCTCCCTTCTCTCTGTCTCTCTCTGTCTCTGTCAAAAACAAAATTAATCTTAAAAAAAAAAAGAGAAGTGATCAACATAAGTCCAGCAGCCCTCTGACAGCATACCACACTATCACAATATTATAAACTGTATTCCCTATGCTGTACATTATATCCACATGATTGATTTTATACCTGGAAATCTGGACCTCCTAAATTTTCTTTACTTCTTTCTCTTTTCATAATTTTTCAATTACAGTTGACATCAAGATTATTTTATGTTAATATCAGGTGTCCAGCATAGTGGTTAGACATTTGTATATTTTAACCCTTTCACTGCACTGCTATTTTATTGCTGTACGTGAAGTGGTTTCAAGGAGGTGGAGGAGTTTTGTCTGTTATAACCTGATCCTCTGCTGATGATGATTCACAGCTTTTGCCATCAAAACAATGTCATAAAATGTCCTATTATACTTCTGCTTCTTTTCACATGCAGAGAGATGAATTGAGCAATTTTACCAACTTCTAGAATTGTAAGCACTCCTGGGGCATTCGAAAGTCTCCATTCAGCACACTCAACTTCCGCAAAGGAAACTGTAGCATCAACACCAAATGCCCAGTAGAAAAGTAAAACATTTTGCAAAAAATTATGATTTTTCTTTATATAAAAATACTAAAAAAGTATAAAATAAAGATTGAATAAGTGAAAATGTAGTTTCAAAATCCTTATGTGTTATTTCTTCACAATATAAATCAAACATCAGAAAAGTTTCACTTATGACATTTGGATACAACATATATATCAGAAAAAAAAAAAAAAACTGAAGGTGACCATGGCTCCATCCAGTGAATAAATACAAGTGTCTTATCATAAAATGCATTGCCACGTGCACCTGTACTACAATAAAATACACGGAGAGGTGAAAAACGTGAACGAAAATCAAGATGAGACATCCTCGTCATACACGTAGCAGCAATAGCAACTCATGATGAGGCATTATCGTCACACGCAGTGGAAGGGTTAAGAAATGATCCCCCTGATTAGTCTAGTACCCGCTTGCACTATACGTAGTTATTACCATATTATTGAGTATATTCTCTGTGCTGTACTTTCCATCCCCATGACTATTTTGTAACTGTCAATTTGTACTTCTTAATCCCTTTACCATTTTCACCCTGCCCCCCAACACCCCTGCCATCTATCACCCTGGTAAATATAGTACCCATCAGACACTACACATATTGATAGTTATTACAATATTATTGACTATATTATTTATGCAATTATTACTTTGGTGGGATTTAGGTCTTCCGTTTTATTATTAGTTGTTTGTTAGTCCGTCTGTCTTTTGTTTGTGTTTTCCCTTTTTTTCTCTTATTGTTGGCTTTTTACCAGGCCTCCCCATATATTTTTTTCAGTGGTTGCTCTTAGGATTACAATATATAATAGGTACCTAGCTTTCAAAATTTATTAACTTAAAATATAAGCTTAAGAGTTTATGTCTTACCACTTCAAACAAAATATAAAAATGTTACAACTCACATGTCATTTTATCTACCCCTGTGTTGTACTTGTGATATCTAATGCATAGAAATAAGTACATTAAGAAACCCATCTCACAATCATATAATTTCTAATTTTATATATATATATATATAATTTTAAATATATATATATATACACATATATATATATAATTTCTATATATATATAATTTCTAATTATTTATATATTATATATATATTCTTCTTTTTAAGCATATAAGAGCTCAATCTGACCTTATTTGGAAAAGGCATCTTAGCAGATATAATAAAGTTAAGGATCTTGCGATGAGGTCATCCTCATCTGTGTGGCCCCCAAATCCAATGACAGTGTCCATATAAGAGATAGAAGAAGAGAGAGGAGATACAAACATAAAGAGGAGCAGATAATATGACCACAAAGGCAGATATTGAAGTGATGCACTCAAAAAGCCAAGGAATGCCTGCAGCCACCAGAAGCTGGGAGAGGAGAGGAAGGATTGATTCACTCCTAGAATCTTTGGGAGTGTGTGGTCACTGCCTTCTAACCTCCTCATTTCTGATGAAAGATCTTCACTCATTTAATTGTTAGCACTTTTCAAAGGCTGTTCTCAAATTTTGTTGTTTATATTTGGTTTTCTGCAGTTTGATTACTATGTATTTGAAAGAATTTTTTTTTTTTTTTAATTTATTCTGTTTGGAATTTGCTGTGCTTGTTGGCTGTCATATTATTTTTCCTCACCAAACTTGAATGCTTTTCATCCATTCTTTCCTCTGTCATAAAGTTTCATTTTATCAATAAGATATTTCTCAGAATTTTTGGCATACTTCTCATCTGTTTTAAAAAAAGATTTCTTATTTTTGAGAAAAAAGTTACTAATAATCATTTTTACTTATTATGTTGCCTGAAACTCGATTACCGGTATGTTAAGGTTAATATAACAAAATATTTCAATAACTATTCTTTTTATGTTGAAGGAATATGCTAATGTCCATGTATACAGACTGGTGTAGTTGCCTAAAAAAAACTTAATTTCTAGGTTACTTCATTTCGGTGTCTGTGTTAACTGGGGATAATCATAGTACACTTTATGGGACAAATCAAAAGGGCTGGAGATTTCTCAGTGTCCTCACTATTCACAATATGTTCTTATTCCCAGAGTAAGATTATATCCTTATAAATGTGTTGTGTTTTCCACCTCACAAAAGACTACATTATTCCATTCTGTCAATTCTCCAGAAGATTGAGTCTTTAGATGAGACATCACAGAAAAAATGTCCTTGAGGCTTGATAAAAAGAACTTCTCTAGTTCCTATTAATAAATAATACAAGAGAAAAACTATAGGATGGGGACCCTTAGATCTACATCTCTCAACTACAGAGATATAATTCACCCCTGCAATAGTGAAAAACTGTCCTAGCCAGACTTTAAGCTGAGGACCCTTAGGAATCCTTCATAAGCATGTGATTTTAGGGGTAGAGGTAGCTTCTAACAAGGACCGTCAGATCAAGGAGACAACTATAAATAGTAGACAGCTTCCATTTAAGACTTATGAATAAGATCCAGATGACCAGATCTATTGGGTACAGTGCTTTATTTTGCATTATTTTGTTCTCTATTTCCCTAGATATTTTCTTTCCTCTTTTCTGGTTTAATATTTCTGATTGTTAACAGACATTTATTACTTATTAACTATGAGAACTGTAAAGTTCTTATACTTAATTTTTCTGCATATATACATACTTCTTGGAGTCTTGGCAAGATTCCAACACCTGCCTATAATTTGATTGTGATTTGGCTAAAATATAAAATCAAATTGACTGCTGGGTTTGTACTCATTTTATTTGGGTTGCTATTCAGCTTCATTTGGAACTATTCCTTGTTATAAATCAGAAAAACAATTCCTCGTTAATCCTTGTAATTGGGCTCAACCAATAAGGAACTTATGTAGATGGTAAAAATCACCATAGACCAGATAATAATCTTGTCAAACCCAGACAGGAGTGTTCTTTTTTCTAAAGAAAAACAAAACAAAACAAAACAAAACAAAACAAAAAACCACAGAGGAGCAAATAAGCTTTCATAGATACAGAGCGTAGAAAAGGCTAGGGAACAGGATATTTGAGAGGTTGCCTCATATTTACAAACCTTGCAAGAAATGTGCATTAGTTAAGCTAAACCCTCATTCCTGTCCAATTTACAAATAGCTGTCAATAGTCCTTTGTGCTCCAAATCCAATATTTGTTGTAAGGGGCTGCCCAATGATCTGCTTTTGGTGGAAATACTCATACATAGATGTCAAATAGAACTGGCCTATCACCAGGCAATGAAACTTGTGCCAGGTCTATTCTTTCTAACATCCATACATAAATATTTAAAGCATAAAAGACTATTGGCTACATTCTGAAATCTGTAAAATAGACAGGCAACTATAATGTTAATGAACTAATGACTGCCTTCAGCTTACTTCTTAATATTACCCTGGGTCTACTCCAACTCATCAATTTCCCTTCTGAAGAAAATAGACTTTTAAGCTAATTTAATTCAAAAAGGAAAATTTTCTGAATTTTAATTTACATTTAAAAATAACTACTAAAAGAATATTTTAGACTGCTTTCTCCTTCATTTCACACTTTACATGAGGCTTGAAAAGTAGGCAGAATTCTATAGGCAATGATACAGAGAATGACAACATTATTGCAGCCATAGAACTTGTTATACAAGAAGTTCATAAATTTGGACAAGTGGTGAGTTTGAAATCAAGGCAATTCAACGTGGAACACATCCTGTCTTAGGACTTAGAAACACTATATTGTACTTTCATTGCTACAGACCTCTGTTTGCTCTCTTCAATTACTTGGGGGGAGGACAGGCAACATTCAAAAATCATAAAATTATATGTTGGCTAATATCCATCGCTGTGTCTTTTTTTTTTTTTTCATTTTTTTTAATTGTTAAATTTATTGAGGTGACATTGGTTGATAACAATTACATAGGTTCCAGGTGTACAATTCTACATTACATTTTCTATGCATTGTATTGTGTGCTCACCACCCAGAATCAGCTCTCTTTCTATCACCATATATTTGATGCCTGCTCCCTAGTTCTTCTCCCCAGCTCTCCCACCCACCTCCCCTCTTACCCTCAGGTAACCA
>PVKE010009550.1:0-44570 GCA_004027555.1 Craseonycteris thonglongyai
AGAGAGACAGAGAGAAGGGGGAGGGCCCAGAGCAGTCTCCATAGTTGACATTAGTGTTCCATATAAGTTTCACTCCACAGGTGGGCACAGGGCTGCGCAGGGCATGTGGGTCTGCATGGGCCGGGGCCGGGACTCGATCCTTGGTCCCCGGGGCTTCAAAGCGAGCGCTTAACCCGCTGAGCCATCCCAGCTTTCCCTTTTTTTTTTTAAAAGATTTATTTTTATTGTTTTTGACAGAGAGAGAGAGAGAGAGAGAGAGAGCATGATACAGAGTCAGAGAGAAGAGGGAGGGCCCCAAACAGTCTCCATAGTTGTACATCATTGGTTTTTCCACAAGTTTTATTCCACAGGTGGGCGCGGGGCTGCACAGGGCAGGAACTGGGCCGGGGTCTCACCTCGATGAGAACCGAACTGGGGGCACTCCCCAGTTCAGCATATGGGTCCACATGGGCCAGGGCCGGGATTCGATCCTGGGTCCCCAGGGCTGCAAAGTGAGCGCTAAACCCACTGAGCCATCCCGGCTTCCCAAATGATACTCTTCTAAATGTTAAAAAATGTTATCACAAAATGCATAGTTGAGCATGTGTCAAAGTTGCATTTCATTCATTTGTGAGGAAACTATCAAGAAGACAAGGCTGGTTCAGAGGGCTGACTGATATAGTCAAAGAAACAAGGGAATACCAGAATAATCAGATTACTAATCAGATTCCAACAGTGAATGCCCTACAGCATGTGGCCTATACATAACCTTTGGGTTTTAACCAATGATCTCTACTGGTCAGAAATCATTTGTATCACTATCGGACAAAAATCATTTGTATCTTATCTGTTTTCTACAAATTAGCATCTTAGTTCTCAGACTTACAAAATGTCTGGGCCCAAACATATAGGGAACAATCACATGACCCTTGGGGGCTTGTTAGATGATGTCCCAGTGGGCTGATAAAGGTCGTAGAGTCTCCTCATTGCCTCACTTCCAAGTTTTGTATCCTTTCTCTTAACAACGTCAAGTGTTGAAAGGATGGGTCAGAAGGACTGACCTGAATTGTGTCAGGATTCCTTCTGAATAAGAATTCCAGACCATTTTGCTCTGGAAAGCTTGTCCTGCTGGGCTGAAGATGAGAAATTGAAGGCCCAGAAAAAGAGTAACTTGTCCAAAGTCACACACCGTGCCTGGGGGAGGAGCAGAAGCCAGAACTGCTCGCCCCCATTGCCATCCCCTGGTCCCCTGGGCTGTTTCCTGGCCCGTGCCCAGGTGGGGTCCAGGTCTGGGTTACCTACTATGGGCAGGAACTGCCCTGCATCCTGGTGGCTTCTGGGGGACCCTCACTTTAGCTGAAGCTTCAGTTATATCACAGGGCCTTGTGGGGATTCACCATGGTTTGGGGTTATCTGTGCCCAGCCAAGGAGGCCCCAGAGGCTCCGGCAGCCTCCAGCCTCCCTGCACTGGTTAATTCTGCAATGAGACATCCAGACAGCTCAGAGCTGGAGGAGCAAACAGCAGCAGATGGGTTTCCATGGTGACGGCCTCCTGGAGCTCCACACGTCTTCTTTCTTTCTGGACAGAGATGGAGGTACAGCAGGGAGAGAACATGGGCGCAGGACAGAAAAACCAAGTCCTGGCTCCATCTACCCCAGATGGCTGGTTGGTGCCCCTCGGGCAAGTCTTCTCACCTCCCTCGGGGTCTGAGGAGGAATAGAGGATACCTTTTGTTAGGTGCCTGCTCTCATTTAATCCTCTTCCCAGCAAACCTTTGAGGAAGGAGCTATTATCAGCATTTTACAGAGCGGAAACAGAAGCACAGAAACCTCTGGGGCCTCCTTGGCTGGGCACAGATAACCCCAAACCACGGTGAATCCCCACTAGGCCCTGTGATATAACTGAAGCTTCAGCTAAAGTGAGGGTCCCCCAGAAGCCACCAGGATGCAGGGCAGTTCCTGCCCATAGTAGGTAACCCAGACCTGGACCCCACCTGGGCACGGGCCAGGAAACAGCCCAGGGGACCAGGGGATGGCAATGGGGGAGAGCAGTTCTGGGCTCTGCTCCTCCCCCAGGCACGGGTGTGACCTTGGACAAGTGAAGCAATTATACAGGCACACAGCTTGTTAAGAGCACCTGAGGTGTTCTTTTAACCACAGAACTGTAAGTGCTCCTTCGGCGGCCCATCCATGAAAAGAAAGGAAGAGAGGGAAGCAGAAAGACCACGTCAGATCAAACACAATATTAGCCTCTATTTTCTGCCTGGACACCTTGGTCAATAGGACACCTGGTACACAGGTAGGAAGCAACCCCAGGCTCAGGCAGCCCCTCAGGTAACCCCCTAGGCAGGGTGACACCACCATGGCCATGAAACAAACACTGCAGTGCTCAGAGCTGGGGAAGCCATCCAGACCTCCTCATCCCCAAACCCACATGAAGGCCTGCTTCAACCCTGCCCTGCAGGACAAGCCTCCGGCTCCTCCCAGAAGCCTCACCACACTAACCCAGAGCCCAGGCGGCTGCCACCTCCTCTCCTTCCTGCCCTGCCCCACTCTCATCAGCCCAACGTGTTGGCTTCTATCCCATTGATCAGAGCCCAGGTGTAGGACAGGAACTCCTGGTGGCTTTGATGAGCCCTGGAGAGCCTCATGGAGGCCCAGAGCCCTTGGCAGGGCCTAGAGATGTATTTTTAGGATGAGCCCAGCTAAGTCCTGCCTGCCAGAATGCCCTGCCTTTGCCTCCTTCATCCAAACCCCAGGGCAACTGTGTGAATGGCAGATCAGATAAGCCCAGGCCTCACTGGCCTGAGAGCCTCCCTTGCAGGGATGAAGATTGGAGAGGGCTTGTGTGGGCATGGGTCTGAGCCAGCCAGGGGGCCAGGGCTGCGGGTGTGGAAGCAGGATCAGGTGTATCCTCCCCAAGACCCTCACCAGCTTGCCTTGGCTCTCTAGCCTTTCCAACTTTGTCCATCCACCCATTCATTCACTCATTCAGCAAGCAGGCATTGCACATGATTATGCTGACGCTGGGGATGAGACCTATGAATGAGACACAATTCCCACCATCGAAACTGGACTCCTGGCCTTCCCGAATGGGCTCCCCTCCAGTCTTTCCCATTTTGGTTGATGGCCGCTCCACCCTGCCTGTGGCTCAGGCCAGGCCAAACCTCACATCCAACACATCAGCAAATCTGTCCTTTTGTCCTGGCTCAAAATATATTCAGAATCCAATGACATCTTGCCCTTTTCACCCCTGCTACTTGTCCACGCCATCATCATGGTTTACCTGCATGGCTCACCCAGCCCAACAGGACTCCTATTTTGTCTCTGCCCCACATCCAATTCTCTTGTGCAGTCCCAAGAGGTGCTGTGAACATAAGGCCAGATCACACCTTGAACTTAGCAGGTAGGTTCCCCTCCCCCAGAGCCTGTGCCCTGGCTGCTCTCTGGCCTGGAATGACCTTCACCTAAAAATACACTCCATTCACCTTGGCATGGTGGTACTCAAATGCCAGCCTTTCAGTGAGGCCAGCCCTGATTAGCCCATCACCTCGAAGCCTCTCCCTTCTCCATAGCGTTTGTTGGCAAATCACACAAGATACTTCGATGTGCTTGTTTTGTTTATGGCCCGTTTCCCCTCCTTGGAACATGAGCTCCATGAAGTCCAGATTTTGTCTGTTTTGTTCACTGCCCTTAGAACTGCCTGGCCCCCAGTAAGGGCTCATCGTGTGGTTGTGCAATGAACGAGTGAAGGTTTAATGAATGAAGGAAGGACTTGTGGGTTGACAGACCTGGAAACAAAAGCTGTCCTTGCTGCCACTCCTGCCGTTTCCTGTCTGTTCCCACACAGGCAGCCACAGTGATTGTTCCAAAAAACATTGTGCCTGTCAGGTGTTAGGGCAGGTGTCAAACCTCAGCTGCCTTCTCTGCCCCCTGGGTTAGGTGCCCCCTCTGTGCACACCCACAGCTTCCCTTCCCTCCTCCTGCAATTGCCTGTTACTGGCCTCTCTTTCCCAGGAACAGTGAACTCAGGAGGCTAGAGGTGTGTCTGTCTCACTCAGGGGTAGAGTAGTGCAGTGGTTAAGGAAATGGACTGCCTGGGCCCAAATCCTGGCTAAGGTGGAAATTTAGGCAGGTTACTGAACGCTCCCTGGACCTCGGTTTCCTCATCTGTAAAATGGGGATAATAATGGTATCTCTTGCATAGCCCCCATAGGAGAGGGATGAATGAGCGAATCCACTAGCATTTAGAGCCATGCCTGGCACAAGGTAAGTGTACTACGAATGTTAGCTCTTATTGTTCTTCAGTGCTGTACCCCAGGGCCTGGCACAAAGTTTGGTCCATATTTATTAATAGTACTCAATAAGTATTTGTTGGATGAATGCATGAATGTGTCTGGGTATAGAGGGATGACGAAAAGGCATGAGAACCTAGAGGAGGTCCCTAACCCAGGCTGAGGAGAGTCAGGGAGGCTTCCGGTCGGAAGGGAGCCTTCGGCTGATTCCTGGAGGGAGAGGTTAGCAGAGCGAGGTGGAAGGACGGTGTACAGGCAGGAGCAGCCAACAGCGGGGGCGAAAGCCTCTCATCATGTAAGAAAACCTGATGCAGGCCGAGCATGTCAGTCCTCACTCAGTGACGGACCCTGTAGTGGGAAGAGGCCCCATTGGTGGCCATTTTTAGGACATTGTTGGGTATAATTACAAGAGAAAAAAAATTCTGAGATGTTCTAAGTTAAAATTACAGCAGCTATAGAGTGAGAGAAAGAAACCAAAAGTTAGCCTTTTAATAGCTATGGAAACAGCTCTGATAAAACTGCTAGGGGAAGCTGGGATGGCTCAGTGGGTTAAGCGCTCGCTTTGCAGCCCCGGAGACCAGGGATCAAATCCCGGCTCCGGCCCAGGTGGACCTATATGCTGAACTGGGGTGTGCCCCCAGTTCAGCTCTTGCAGGGGCCTGTGTGGGAGCCCCGGGCCCAGTTCCTGCCCTATGCAGTCCCTGCGCCCACCTGTGGAGTGAAACTATATGGAAAACTGATGCTGTCAACTGTGGAGACTGCTCTGGGCCCTCCCCATTCTCTCTGTCTCTCTCTGTCTCTCTGTCTATCAAAAACCAATAAAAATAAATCTAAAAAAATAAACTGCTCACATTCCCATATATTTGTTAGAATTTAGGATTAATTTCCATGGGGCTATTTCTGTGGTTATGGAACCCCAGGAGCCTCTGCCATCCTTCTCCCAGGAGCCTCCACTTCCTATCTATACACAAACTTCCCAATCTGCTGCCCACAGTCAATCCACAGAAGCAGACATGTCTTCCTTGCAGACTTGGCTGTGCCTATCCCAGAACTGGCCCCGCTTCACCTTCTCCTGTCCCCTCTGCCTGTAGCTAATGCAAATCCTCTCAGAATGGCTTACACCTTTCTCCCTCTACTTGATAAAAATGCTTGCAAAACTCTGGGACAACGAACATGCTGTCCTTCCCACCTTCCCAGCCATGTGCTGGTGGTCTAGACTCCATGCCCCAAGACTGGTCTTCTACTGAAGTAATTTATTTTTGCTAGCAATGGCCTAATAAACCTCTTCTTTTAAAAAGACTCGTCTGTGGAAGTTAACATGTTTGTTTAACAGTATGAACTGTGCCCCTGCCTCCTCACACTGGCTGCCCATCTGGGGCAAAACATTCCCATGGTGCCTCCCTCATCTGCTCAGCTAAGACCAGGGGAAGGCAAGCAAAGAAGGAGGCTGCCGTCTGTTGAAGGACCACCATGGGATAGGCCCGGCTTTAATCTGGCAACCATCTCATGGCTGGATATCCTTATCCCCATTCTGGAGCTGAGGGGACAGAGGCAGTGTGCCCTTCAGTTCTGCCTGGCTCCCTGTGGCCTTCCTCGTCAGACCAGGGCTCTTGGCAAGCCAGGGTCTGTGTCACCCCTATCACCCCCATGATCCCTCATTGAGTGACAGCACCCTTTCTTGACCCCCCCCTCACAGAGCACACACCAAGGAAGTGAGCAAGAGAACCTTCTCAGTGAGCGTGGACTAATGGAGAGTCAAGTTCAACCTCAGGAAGAGATATTCCCTTACGGATGGGAACAAACATGAAGACCTTCCCTACAGACCTCCAGGCAGGGGCAGACCTGTGCACTTGAGTGAGAGGTGCCAGGAGTGGGCCCCAAAAGGCTGGAGCTAGATGAGATTGGGGGCAGGGTGGCTGCTGAAGGAAGAGGCACCAATCCTGGAAATAGTCAGGAGCACCTTACCTAATATCACCCCCCACCAGCCACTGAACACCTCATTTATGTCATCTGATTTGTAGACGCCTACACTTGGATCCACCCCCAACCCCCGCCCCAACCCCCCAGATGGGGTGACCAGGGGGAAACTCTAAGGATTAGGGTTGCAAGTTCAGGGTTCAAATCTTCAACCTGCCATTTCTTAGCTGAGTCACCTTAGGAAAATAACATCCCCTCTCTGAGCTTCACTTTTCTCATCTGTAAAACATGACAGTGATGAACCTCAGTCTTAAAGGGTTAACGTGAGAATTCAGAGACAGAGGCTGTGCTAGCTCATGGCAAACTGACACGAGGTGTGCGGTCCTTCCTACTTAATGTTACTAGCAATCAAGGAACCTGGTTGGGAAAGGGTTAAGTGCAGACCCTGCCTCCCAGCCAAGAACGAATCAGGGCTGGCAGGGGAGGAGCCAGGCTGCCTTTAGGAGAGAGATCTAGACTGGCCAGATGTTGCTTGGAGAGGGAACTGAGCAGACAGCCACAGCGCTTGGGGGCTGTGGGGCAGGGGTTGGGTGTGGGGTCCCTGGCCTCTGCACCGTGATAGCGCCAAGCCAGCGGGTGCAGGGCCAGCTCCTAGGGGTGGCGGGAGGAGAGAACAAGCTGCCTGAGCCAGGGACAGCAGCACGGTGGGGGAGGACCAGGAACAAGAGCCCTCCCTGCACCCCAGGCAGGGGGCACTGGCTGCACCCAGGCCTTGACCTCAGCTGACCCTGACAGCTACATAGGGTGCAGGATCTAATTTTAGCTCAGCCACAGGACCCACAGCCCAGGAGTGCCTGTCAGTGGGCTCAGGGGTGGCCAGGGCTGCTCTGGGGCTGCTCAGGCAGGGAGAGGATTGGGGAGAGCACCCTGCTCCTTCCAGCCCTGCACCCTGGCCACACTGCCTCTTGTGGGAGCCCTACCGGGTCCTCCATGGCCTGGCAGAAGGTCCTCCTCTCCATCAAGGGCCAGGTCAGGGGGTGCAGCCAGGAGGGAGGAAGCTCTCAGCCTAGCAGTCAGGACAGGAGTTGCATCAGCCTAAGCAGTGCCCAGGGGCAGGGGGCCCTGCTGGGAGGACTAACGCTGGCTTGGCTGTCCAAAGGGCAAGGAGGCAGAGTCCTGACCACAGGAAGGCAAGGCCGGACAGCTGTGTCCTACCTGGCCTCCTCGTGCTTGGCAGGTGACTTGCTGTTTGACCTGCAGGCAGCCTGCTCTTGATGGGCCTCAGTCTTCCCATCTGTACAATGCAGGTGCTGAACTAGAAGGTTGATCCCAGCTCCAGAGGTCCACCCTGAGGCCCCTGCTCCTCCTGCTTTCCCTAGCCCTGGCTGTGGGGGCCTCATGCAGTCGTGGAGAAGGAAGGCCCTGTGGCTGGCTCTGCTGGCCTCCTGGCTCCTCAGCCTCCTGGGAGTCTTTCCCCTTCTCCGGCTGGCAGTGCCCACCAGACCTGGGGCAGGGCCCCCCAAAGGCTGGCCCCGCTGGCTGGATGCAGAGCTCCTACAGAGCTTCTCCCAGCCTGTGGAGCTCCCAGAGGATGCCCCTCAACCTCTTCTAGGCCCCCATAACGGCAGCTGCAACTGGGAAGCTTGCTTTGACGCCTCGAAGTGCCGGGAAGGTGGGGGCTTCAAGGTCTTCGTGCATCCCGTGGCTGAACCCCTCTCTGAGACTCAGCGCAGGATCCTGGATGCCATTGAGGGATCCCGCTTCCACACATTCCACCCTGCTGAGGCCTGCCTCCTCGTCCTCCTGGGCCCCGATGCCCCAGCTGGCGGGTGCAGCCCAGTGCCCCCGCAATGGAATGGGGGCAAGAACCATCTGGTCCTCCGGCTCCACTCAGCCTCCTGCTCGCACACCTTCCAGCTGGGACAGGCCATGGTGGCTGAGGCCAGCCCGGCAGTGGATACCTTCCGGCCTGGCTTCGACGTGGCCCTCCCGCTTCTCCCTGGAGCCCACCCATTGCAAGGTGGGGCGCCTGGCCGGCTGCGGCAGCACAGCCCCCACCCCAGGGCCCTGCTCGCCCTGGCAGAAGAGGGTGGCGGCTGGCGCAGCACCTCTGCTTGCCTCTGGGATGGGCGCTGTGAGCAGGACCACGGACCAGAGCAGTAAGTGGACACTTCCCTTCAGGGGCTGGGTGGAAAGGGTCTGTGAGGAGAGTGAGCCCAGAGGCCCGGGGAGAGGGTGGGATTGAGGTGGGAGACCCAGCTAGTCCTGGCCAATTTAGGCCTCAGCTACCGCAGGAGAGTCAAGTTAGACCGAGATGGTGATTTGCCACAAGGGGTCTCCAAGACAGGTTTTGGGGGGGTCTCCCTTGAAGATCTTTAAAAACATAAAACTTGATTCACTCCCACTAACTTTTTCCTTATTCCAATCCCTCCTTCCTGAATAGTTTATTTAAAATACACTTCTATAGTGCTTGCTCTGCGCTAAGCATTTTCATAAACAATGATTATAAATAAGAGGATACTAAATGCTATCATTAAGTGTTTGTGTGCCAGTGAAGCTCAGAAAGATTAAGTAACTTGTTTGAGGACACCCAGCTAGAAAGAGCACGGCCAGTATTTTAATTCAGAATTGCCTGTCTCCAAAGCCTTCAGCATTAGAATTCTGAGTTCTAAGGAAGAATTTATGATCACCTTCATCAAATGCCTCAGAGCCATGGAGATTAGTGACTGGTCACAGAGGGAAGCTGCTTCTATGTCTGATTTTTGGGATTTAACCTCTCAAGGAAGCAGCCTTTGATTACAGAAAATGTGTATTAGGCTAGACCTACAGAAGAAAGTACTGCCCATGAGGAGCCCTGGGGCCTTTGGGACATGGGGTGCTTGTTTAGAAACCTTTCTCTACCTGGGCTAGTTGGGGTGATGCCTCAGGTGATAAAGCAGTGTGCCCCTAAGCACTCTAACCCCTCTGCACCCACAGGAGGCCAGCAGTATCCAAAAGCCAGCTGTGCAGGCAAGAATGAAAGTCCTTCTGAGGTTGTCCAGACCCCTCCACGGAGGGTTCCCTCTCCATCTCCGGGAGCTGACCTGAGTTGGAGCCTGTCACTCTGGTCCCTTGTTCCCACCCTCAGACACCTCCCTGCTCTCTACTAGAGTAACACAGGCTATTCTGAGCTCCACTTCCCTCTGGGGAATTCTTCACGTGGCCATGCTCCATTTTTGCCTCTGCTTAGGGATGTTGGGGTTTCTCTCAGCCAAAGGGCACTTGTGGGAATGGAATCCCTCTACCTTCTGAAGTCCCATGGCCTCCAGGGAGCTCTGCAGCCAGGGGGTAAGAAAAGAATTGCCCCAGCCAGCCTCCAAGGCCCTTCTGCCAGGACCCATCCCTAACAGGCACCCTCAGCTGTAACTCGAAAAGTCAGGATCCCCCAGGCACCTCAAGCTCAGAGCTCAGACGGAACTCACCTTTGGTGACAAGGTTCTCCGTTCGCCATGGCGGGCACCATTTTTCTGATGGAGCACTTAGCTCTTCTTGCTTACAAGTTCTTTTTTCTGCTGAAAGTGACTGCTAATCCAACCAGTTATTGATGAATCTGAAAGCTATTGTAGCCTGAATCTGGGTGCAAAACTGAAAGTTAGGGTAAGGTGACCAGATGTCCCACTTTTGGCAGGACAGTCCTGATTTTTAACAATTTGTCCTGTGTCCCACAGCGTTTTTAAAAAGTTCTGATTTTTTTAAAGAATGCACGACAAGCTAGGGAACGGCAGGAGATAGACCAAATTTTTAATCAAGAACCCCCTCCCACCCTCCCCACCCCCCACCCCGGTCAATGGTGTCCCGCTTTACCAATGTTAAAATCTGGTCAACTTAAATTAGGGAGCTGCACACAATAGGTAGATGCTCACTAAATGTTGACTGAGTGATCCAAAATTGGCCAAAATTGGCTAAGCTCTTCTAATCAATGTGGCCACTCTCTGAGTAGCATTTTTGCTAAGTTTCTTTCCAAGGTGTGACTCCTGACAGGCTCTCATTGTCTTCTGAACATCAAGAAGTTCTGTCTTTGTCTTCACCCTATCTGAAGACAACAGGATTTGTAACCTCTGGGGTAATTTGAGCCTCAGTTTCCCTGAAGTGCCAGGCAGCTGCCTGAGCCAGCCAGAGAGTTTAGGGACAGAATGAGAAAGGGAGGCCTACAGCTACAGGGCCAGCCCCTGGAAGGTGGCCTGAATAAACAACTGCTGGCCAGAGAAAGAAGCAATTCAGTCCCTACCACCGTCCTGCATTCACCCAGCTACTCACAGCAGGGGAGAGGGGGAGGTGGTGACATGAACACTGGGGAGAGCTTGCTCTGGGCCAGGTGCTGTGCCAGCCACCTTACACCTATAAATCATGGCTGATCCTCTGAAGCCCCCTACAAGGGAGGCATTAGGATCCCC
Organism: Craseonycteris thonglongyai; assembly: GCA_004027555.1. Classification (NCBI taxonomy): domain Eukaryota; kingdom Metazoa; phylum Chordata; class Mammalia; order Chiroptera; family Craseonycteridae; genus Craseonycteris; species Craseonycteris thonglongyai. The sequence goes on from PVKE010009550.1 coordinate 10,625, forward strand.
ATTTCAGAGAACAGGAGACTGAGGCCCAGAAAGGTGGGGGAGCCAAGCTAAGGGCTTCGGGAACTCGCTGTTTGATTTACCCCTGCCCCCCTGGTGTCTGCTCTGGCACTTGGCAACAGCAGAGTTGGGAATAAAGTCTGTGCTTCTGTCTCCAAAGCTCATGTTTTTCTACCTCCATTGAACAGTCTCCTGTTGCTTTGGAATAAGCCTCCACCCATTAAAATGGTTATTTATTTACTTTTATGAATAGGGAATTCATTCAGATGGTACGAAATTCCAAAGGCGCAAAAGGGTGTACAGTAAAAACTCCCTCCCAGCCTATCTCAGGCCCCCAGCTTTCCTTCCTGGAGCCAAACACCACTTTTCATTTCTGTGTCTTTTCTGAGGCACGCTCTGTGCGGACAGGCAGCATGTCCACGTGCTCTCCCGGTTCTTTTGTTTGTTTACATAAATTCAGGGCATGTCTTAAAGTCCCCTGGGCACAGGAGGCACAGTGCCTAGGGCCCGTGACACTTTTAGGGGCCCGTAAAAATGTTTTCACTTTTTTAAAAATCACGAGGAAATAAAAATGAACTTTTAGGTAGAAGAAAATGTTTTTATATATAATATTGTTCATTTTTATCTCAACCCAGCTATCAAATATAATATGTATATGTATATATTTGTGGCAGAGGGACCACAGAGGCCAAAGTATCTCGGTCATATGGCAGTAGGTAGAGCCACGTTGACTCCCGCCTTGAGCACCAAGGCCCCAAGTTCGTGGCAAGCGCCTTACATGGTCACAGTACCCTAAGACTTCATCAGCACAGCGACCCCTCCATAACACGCTCCCCTTTTCTCACACACACAGGTGCTCATCCAGCCTCTGCTCATTTACCTCCACTGCCAGGGAACTCACCACCTCCCAAGGTCACCCACGGGCTACTTGCCATCAGCCCTACTGCTAGAATTCATGCTGAAACTGACCGTTCAGACATTGGGTCCACTGGTCCTGGGTGTATCCTCTGTTGCACCCTGTGCATTCATTCATTCAGCACCCACTAGTGCCTATTCTAGGCCAGGTGCTCTGATAGACCCTGGGGATACTGAGATGATGGAGGCGCAGCCCAGCCCTCAAGTGGCTCCATCTTGTAGGCAAGATGACAAGTCACTGGTTACGACACACACTGTTAAGCAGCGAGAGGCTGTGCAAGATGCTTACCTGGCTCCTGTATGTGACCTCTGTGGGCCTCGCTTTCCTTCTCTAGAAAATGGGACGCTCACAGCACATGCCCCCTGTCTCATAGGGTTGCTCTGAGAATGAAGTGAGGAAATGCATGTAAAGCACTTCGAACAGTGCCTGGAACTAAGTATGTGCTCAGTAAAGGTTAGTTTGGCTCATTACTACCACGGTGCACACAGGGGCCGTGGGAGTGAGTAGAGAGGAGGAAGCAATCTCTGGAGAGATCAGGAGGGCTTCCCAGAGGAGGTGATGCTTTAGCTTAGATATTAAGACTGAGTACAAGGAATTTCTCAGGCTGCAAGGCAGGAAGGGATGTTCCAGGCTGAGGTAGAAGAACATGCAAAGACACAGAGGAGGGACTAGTGGAGGCTAATGAGGGCTGAGGGGTGCACTTCATCCAACAGGCTCTTTGTCTCTGGGTTCTCTGAAGCCTTAACCTTAGGCATTTTTAGTCCCTTAAGGCTTTATTGAAGGTGGGGGACTATAAGTGGCTTTTAATGAGGTGGAGAGTGTCCTGTTGTTTAACTTGTGGCTTCTTCCAGGGAAAGCCCAGTGGACATCTGAGCCCTGGTGAAAGAAAGCAGGGGTCCTCTGGGAGACCCCCAGCAGCAGTTGGGGTGGTTTGAATAACCCAGGGTCAGGAGTTAGCATACCTCAGTTCTAGTACCAGCTCTGCCCAATCCTTTCTGAGACCCTGAACTAGTCCTTGGGTCTGAGACTCTGTCTCCCCATCTGCTCAATAAGGCTTGGTCCAGAGACTGGCTGAGTACTCCCAGGACTGCTTCCTGAAGGTTCAAACTCAGGCCCAGAGAGGCTGTAGCTGAGGAGGGTTCTAGGACCCTCTGGGCCCTGTTCATGCAATTGGGCTTTGAGTAGGCCTGTGAGCCCAGGAGTCCTGTGTTCCCCCCTCCCCCTCCCCACCCCCAGCTAGGTTGTGGGCACCCCTTCCCTGAGTGGGCGGTCCCAGGGAAGCGGTTCTGAGGAGTGTGTGGCCCCCCTCCCCCCTGAGTGTGGCCCTGGAGCTGGGGGGAGGAGGTGGGAGGAACAGAGGAAGCCTGTCCTCTGGGCCAGGGACCTCTGGGCAGCAGCTTCCTGTGTGGTTCCAGGCTGAGGGCCCAGCCCACCTCATGACAGAGGAGCCTTTCATGGGCCCGGGCTCTCGGGATGGGGGAGGGCAAGGCATGGAAGCCACTCAGGTGAGGTTGCTGGGGAGTGTGTGTGTGGCACAGCAGTGGAGAGCAAACATGTGCATGTCCAAGTCAGACTAGGCCTTGGAGAGTGAGGTCTCATAGTCCCCCATTTTGCAATTGAGGAAACTGAGGTCCAGAGAAGAGAAAGGAGGTGTCTAAAACCACTAAGGGCAGAACCCAGTGCTCCTGCCTCTCAGCCCAGCTGTGGGTGTGGGTGTATCAGTGTGTGGCTGGGCATGTGCACGAGTGTTAACACATGAGAACACAATGGCAGGTCTGTACATTGTGAATCTGGAGTGTTGGTGTGGGGCTGGGAGGCCATCAGGGAAGCCAGGTGGGGGGAAGGGCAGCTGTCTCATGTATACTGGACTCTCCTGTGCCTCCTTAGGACCCACCCTGGGGCAACACTGCCCAATGCCACCTTCTGCCTCATCCCTGGTCGCCGTCCTGATGCCTTGCGCTTCCTCCAAACCCTGCAGGTACCACCCCAACTTGGGCAGCTCCCCTCACACTCGAGCTGACAGGGTTCTCTGGTCCCCAGACCAATGGGAAGAAGTGCTGAGCTGCTCTGTACTTTTCTCTGGGACTCAGGGTGCCTGCAGCCACATTCCCCTCACCCTCTGCAGAACAACTGCCCCTCCCCCCTAAGAAAACCACTTTTCTCTCCTCTTCACTCCTGGCTCCCAACAGCAGCAGCTGCTGACTTGGAACTGGGAGGGGGGAGTGTGTGCAGGGTGAGACTGGGCTCCCCCTTGACGCCCCTGCCCCCGCAGGCTGGCTGCATCCCTGTGCTTCTCAGCCCTGGCTGGGAGCTGCCCTTCTCTGAGGTCATCGATTGGACCAAGGCAGCCATTGTAGCTGATGAGAGGCTCCCACTTCAGGTAACTGAGGGCCCTGCCCGAGGAGTGAGGACTGGACCCAGGACATAGGAGGGACCCCAGGATCCCAGCCTTCAGGCTAGCCTCAGTCCTCATTCCTATCCCCCACTGATGCAGTGGAATGATTTCCCTCCCACCTCCCACCCAGCCCCAAGCCTCTGGGACACCCATAGGATCAGGTGGAGGCAGAGACTCCTGAGGGTTCTGAGAGCAAGTCCTGAGTCTCATTCAGCCTTAGTTTCCCCATCTGTACAATGGGATGTTAGACCAGATGATCTCCATGAGCCCAGCCGTACTGGTCCATGACTGCTTAAATACCCAATGTAAGGGAAGCACACACACACCCACACAAATCAGAGTGCATGCATTGGGCTTTGGGGGGGCTTTGGGAAAGCAAAAGGCACAGTGACTTTCTCATCTGATACAACTTATTTTGCCTGGCTATGAAAAACATGTGTGAGTTTGAATACACTGAGCAGTGAGAATGTAATAGGGAGATAGTAACAATAGCTACTGTTCATTGAGCCTCTACAATGTGTTAAGCACTTACCATGTATCATCTAATTTAATACTCACAACCACCCTATGAGGCAGGTACAGTTATTATCCCCACTTTACAGATGAGGAAACAGGCTCAGAGATTAAGTAGCTTGTCCACAGGCACACAATTACTAAATGACAGTTAAACTCAGCTCTGTGTGACCCTTGTGGCTATGTTATCTGGGAGTTGGCCAAGGGTGTCTGCTTCTAACCCATTCGGATAACCACGGGCACAGGGCTTCTGGGTTCCAGACCTCCATCCCCAGGTTGTCCCCACACCAGGGTCAGGCAGGGCCTGACAAGGCCTCACGCCTTTTCCTTTTCTCCCTCTGTGCCTCAGGTCCTGCCTGCCCTCCAGGGCATGCCTCCCACGCGGGTCCTCGCCCTGCGTCAGCAGACCCAGTTTCTGTGGGACACCTACTTCTCCTCAGTGGAGAAGGTCATCCATACCACTCTGGAGGTGAGGGGGGCTCACCTGCTGGGGACCCTGACGCTTGGCTCCTGCCTCATCCCTATCCCCTCTCCACAGATACCTCCTCTGCCGTGTTAAAGATGTTTTCTGGGATGATTCTGAGACTTGGCTGTGAGCTCTTGGATAAGTTCCTTCCCCAATGTTGGCCTCAGTTTCCCTGGATATGGGACAGTTGTAGACACATAGATTCCAAAGCATGTGCCAACTGCAGCTGATAGGCAGTGGCTGCCCTTGTGCTGTGTTGGGAGGAGTTCTGGGTCTGGAAAGAATGTCATGAGCTGTTGGTGATGTCTGTCATCAGTGAGAACAGAGAGGGAGGCAGCAATCTGCCACCTCTGGACACCATCACTGAGTGTCCCCTTCTCTGGACTTTTGCATCCCAGGACCCTCTGTCCCCAGCAATCGGATGATGCAGTTGCCACACCCCCTGCAGCCTGAAGAGGGAAGTGCAGGGTCACACCAGGTCCTGTTTCTCAGACCCTGCACACTGCCCCATGCCACTCCCTGCACTCACTTCACAGATCATTCAGGACCGGATCCTTGGCGTGTCTGCTCACCCCTCCCTGCTGTGGAACAGACCCCCAGGGGCACTCCTGGCCCTGCCGACCTTTTCCACAAGCCCCTCGGACTTCCCCTTCTACCATCCACAACAGGGTACGCCCTGGGGACGAGGCAGCTTGAAGCCCCCTCATCAACTGTCCCCAAGTTCATCCCAGCCTCAACCAAAGAGCCCCCCCCAAAACCCTCCCTGAGTCCCCAACATCTCTTGGGCCTCCTGGGATCCCCAGTTCAGGTTCCTCCCCAGGGGGATCTGTCCCCTCCCATCCTAATAGCCTATGTCTCATTTCCCCAGGCTCTAGCCCTGCAGGCCGGTTCAGTGCCCTGATCTGGGTGGAGGCCCCAGGCCAGCCCCCGCTGAAGCTCATCCGGGCGGTGGCAGGCTCCCAGCACTGTGCTCAGGTCTGCCCCCTTTGCCAGCTGTGGTCCTGGGACCCAGGGTGGGGACAAAGGACAGGGCAGGGCCCTGGAAGTCATCTAGACCTCAAGGATGATGGTGGACTTGTGGGGGAGGTGGATTTGTGGGGGAGGTACAGGGAGGACTTTCAAGTGGCCTTGCTACCTTAAATCCCAAGTTTCTTGAACCTTCCCCCCACCTCCCCATTTAAATCGATGACTCCATCTAAAGAACAGGTGCCTCTCAGAGAGGTTGGAATAGTAAACACATGTATGTTCATTCATTTATTCACCCAGCAGTCACTTTCTGAGCACCAGGCCCTGGGTTTGATGCTGAGGATGCAGAGAATAAACAGGAAAGGGTTCTGCCCTGAGATTCAGATTATTAGCATTTTCTGGCACACAGATGGTCAATTCTCATTTCCAGAGAAGCCAGAGAGACTCTCGAGAGCATTTGCAGAGCGGGGAAGCAGTGAGCTCAGCCAGAGCACAGATGAAATGGCAACAAAGACAGGACATTTGACAGGGCTGGGAATGATAAAGGAGCAGGAGGAAGAGAATGAAAATCTTTGAGAAGATGGGGACAGGACATGGGGTCAGGGCTCAGGCTAGGGGCTACCACCACTGACTCTCCAGCTCTAATGCCACAGTAGCTACCTTTGTGTCACCAGAATTCCTACCTTCCAGAAACCCAGAGGCAAGAACAAGGCAGCAATGAAAGGACTTTGGCTCCAACTAAGCTCTCCTCACAAACTCACATACACAGCTACTCACCCATATTTCTTCCATACTGAAAAAGATCACTCGTGGGATCTTTCTGCCCCAGTAACATTCCCTTTCCTCCTAGATCTTGGTTCTCTGGAGCAATGATAAACAACCCCCACCCAGGTGGCCTGAGACAGCAGTGCCCTTGATAGTCATCGAGGGGCACAGGAAGGTAAGGGATGGGGAGAGGTGTGGAAGGTGTGGGCTCAGCCCTGGACGGCTGGAAACTGGGAAGGGCATTTACCTGGGCCTGAGCCAAAGCTGGACTTCAAGATGGGCCTGGAGAAATTAGATGGAGTTTGAGCTGCAGGCCTAATAGATGATTCTCTTCTATCCCTGGCCCTTGTGAGTTGTGCTTCCAGAGGATGGGGAGAGGCAGAGGGAGTACATTGGATGTCTTGAATGAGAGAGAGAGAGGAAACTCCTGGGATCCTGAAGAAACATGGACAGATGGCAACCAGTTGGGCCAGAGGGGGCTAGCTTCTGAGAACCTGGGATGGTGTGAGCCACCTGCTTGCTGTGGGTTCTTGGAAAGTCCCTTCATCTTTCTGGACCTGTTTCTTTCAAGTGAAGGATGTTTGATAATCCCTCCCAGGGTTGAGGTGAGCCTCTAACATGACAACAGAGGGATTCTGAGATGTCAAAACTGGACAGGCCCTTAGACACCAACTTCCCAATTTTACCAAAGGGGAAATTGAAGCCCAGAGAGGTAAATGAGTTCCTCAGGTCCAAGTTCCAGCCACACTTGCTGTTTTCACTGCCCTTCCTTCTATACAATGCCTGCAGGGCTCCTGCTTAGTGGATACTCAGATATTCACTGTGGGAACCTGGGGAGGTTCTCACAGCTAAATTAGCCTCACCTCTGTCCCACTGCAGGTCAGTGACCGCTTCTCCCCATACAGCGCCATCAGCACCAATGCCATCCTCAGCCTTGATGCCCACAGCAGTCTTTCCACAAGTGAGGTGAGGACTGGGCCCAAGAAGAGCCCAGTGTAGGTGGGGACAGAGCCAGAGGGCCCTGCCAGCCCCTCGGATTCCCATAGCTGGGAGGGCCAGAGGTCAAAAGGTGTAGCCTCCTACCTTTGAAACCAGCCCGGCCAGCCATTCAGCCTCCTCCTTAGAAATCTCCTAGAAGGGGAAAGCTGGGATGGCTCAGTGGGTTAAGTGCTTGCTTTGCAGCCCCGGGGACGGAGAATCGAATCCCGGCCCCGACCCAGGTGGACCCATATGCTGAACTGGGGTGTGGCCCCCAATTCAGTTCTTGCCAGGCCCTATGCGGGAGGCTCCTGGCCCAGTTCCTGCTCTGAGCAGCCCTGTGCCCACCTGTGGAGTGAAACTATGGAAAACTAATGCTGTCAACTATGGAGACTGCTCTGGGCCCTCCCCCCTTCTCTTTGTCTCCCTCTCTGTAAAAAAAATAAATCTTAAAAAAAAAAAAGAAAAAGAAATCTACTAGAAGGTTCCCACAGACTATTCTGAAAAACACTGTTTTCACCTCCCAGATGGAAAAGTTCCCCTAACCATCCCCCTGGGAACTTTCATGCTCCCCCCTCCTCTCCCATGAGTTCCTTCAGCCAGGCTGGCCTTGCCTCTGTGTCTCTGGATGTTCCTTCCTCACTTCAATGCCTCCCCAGGTGGACTTTGCTTTTGTGGTGTGGCAGAGCTTCCCGGAGCGGATGGTGGGCTTTCTGACATGGAGCCACTTCTGGGATGAGACCCGGAATGGCTGGAGCTACACGGCCAAGAGGGCCAACGAATTCTCCATGGTCCTCACCTCGGCTGCCTTCTACCATAGGTATAGGTGGTAGCCCTGGCACTGGGATCTGAGGGCCAGAGACCCTATCTTTAAACCAGGAGCAGGTTGGCATTAGGAGTGAGCATAGCTGTCAGTCTAGAGCCAGCGATACAGGTTCAAGGCCCAGGTCTGCCACTTCCCAGCTGTGTGGTAGGCAAGTCTCCTCACCTCTCCTGACGTTCAGTTTTCTCGCCAATAAAATGTATTCACCTCATAGGGCTGGTGTGAGGATCCAGTGAGAAAACCGTACAGAGTGCTTGGTGTACAAATGGTCAAAAAATGGTAGCTAGTGTTATTTTAAGTACGGACATGGTGGTGTTGAGGGGTGACAAGAGAATGGTCCTGATGCTTTATAAATGTGTGTGTGGGCAAATAATAAAAGAAAATAAACTTTAATGAGTAGAAAAAATATAAACAAATGTGTGTGTGATGAGCTGGGGACTGCCCAAGGCCTTCCCGAAGCTGCCTGAGGCACCCATCTCAGGGCAGGGACTGGATTCTGGAAGGACTCTTGATAGGGGTCCTTTAAACATTTTTAAACCAAGTATGTGCAACGTGGAGCCTCTTGTATATTCCCCATGTCTGCAGGGTGGGCCCAGGTGATTCTGTTTCCATGGCTTTGTGATTCCAGTCTCACCTGGAGCAGCATCAGCCTGGTTACTAGACATCCTTCCTGAAGCTGCTTAGGGGCTGCCATGTTTGATAGCCTTGGAACCAGCTGATTCTTGCCCCCAATCTGGCTCTGAGTTCATACCTCATAGGCTGGGGTGAGAGCCCCAAGAAGCTGTGAGGGAGGAGTAGCGAGCACACCACTGGCTGCCGACAAGCCACAGAGCACAGAACAGTGGAGAGCCATAGTGCTTGGGGCGGGAGCCCTCTGAAGAGGCCAGGGCTCAGAGAGGGGAGCAGGGCTTTCACAAGAAGCTTGGCAGTTGGGGTCGAAGGGAGAGTGAGGTCAGGAGTGAGGAGACTGGGGCCTGAGGGGGGCGGTGAACTTGGCAGCAGCCTATCCCTGTCCTCCCCCTTCGCCCAGGTATTACCACACCCTCTTCACCCACGTCCTGCCCAAGGCTCTGAGGACCCTGGCAGATGAGACACCCACCTGTGTGGACGTCCTGATGAACTTCCTAGTAGCAGCAGTCACCAAGCTGCCCCCTATCAAGGTGCCCTACGGGAAGCGGCATCAGGAAGCCGGAACACCACTGGTAAGGACGGAGGGAGACCGGTTGGCAAGGGGAAGCAACAGGCTGGGGCAGGGAGGGCTCCCTCTAACCGGCTCGTCCAAATCCTTTCTGCTGCAAGGAGCCAGGGAGAAGGGGTCTCGGAAGAACAGCAAACCCTCCAATGTTCCTCCTCCCGCTCTTAGGCGGCTGGAGGCCTGGCGCCTGCACCTGCGGACCAAAATTGCATCAACCAGATGGTGACAGGGTTCGGCCACATGCCTTTGGTGTCCTCTCGCCTTCGCCTGGACCCCGTGCTCTTCAAGGACCCAGTGTCCGTGCTGCGTAAGAAGTATCGCAGCATGGAGAAGCCCTAGCCGGGCTGGACCTGCGGAAATGCCAGCCCTACTCCCAGGGGGCGCTGCACCTGCTTGGAGGTGGGGGCTCGGCTTAGATCTCCCCTCCCTATGGACTCCTGGGGTCGCAATCAAGTCACCCAGTTGGCCAACGCGTCATGTCCCTATTGGCCAATGACAGCCCTAGTTCCCAGAGGGGGCGGGGCCTCGCCCCACCCCCCAGCCCGGCAGCCAGCGCCTGTTCCCAAGTGCTTGGCGCAGGCTCCGTCGCGGGACCTCTTGCTTGCGCTGACCCTTCCGCCGAGCTTCTAGTTGTCTTACACATCGTCGCCTCCTCCAGGGACTTGCCTGACCCTCATCCCTTCTCCGGATCAGTTTGGTTTCTGCGCTTTCACAGCCCGGTGTCTCCCGTAGTCCCAGCACTGGTCATGCTGCCTTCCTGCGAACAACCACAGGCCCCAGGAAGGCAGAGTCGTGCCCTCTTCTCTGTCCTGGCAGGTTCTCCACGAATATTTAACAGATGGGTGGAAGAGACAACTGCATGCCTGGCACTGTGCGGACGGTGGCGGGAGTGTGTCATAGCGTGCCCAGTGAGAAGAGAAAACCCCCACCCCTGAGCTCCTACCCTCAGACGCCTGGGTTGCCAGGCGCAATCCTTGCGTCCCAGCGATGGAGCAAAAAGGTGCCGCGAAGCCAGTTTCGGGGCTTCCTTATTGACCCGGTAGAGCAGGGTCGGGAAGGGAGGAAAAGGATGAGAAAGCAGATTGTCCGCTCCTATCCCTCCCGGGACTCTCAGCTCAGGCTCGGTCATCTCCATGCATTACCAGCCTGGGCCACTAGAGGTCAGCGCCACACCGCGCTCCCTTCTCCCCGAAAGGGAATGGAGTTCTCAACACTCGTCCAGTCGGAAAGCGGGCAGGGAACGTCGGGGCTCGGTGGTGTGCAGCCTGAGATCTGAAAACTAGGGACGGGAAAGGACGGGGGTGGGGGAGATCTAAAGACTAGCCCCACGCTTTAGGGCTGGGTGGGTGCAGGGGCTGTCTCAAGCGCTTGGAGGTGAGTGCAGTGGGGGAGGGGGCGCTAGATTGTCCTGGGTTCATCCACCTGGAACTGGAATTATCACTTCCGAAATAAAGCGCTTGTCCTTGCCCCCTCACGCTCAGGCTATAAATAGTTCTACAGCAGCTGCGCCGGGAGGGAGACTCAGGGCTTGCCTGGGGGGAGGGGAGAGACTTTGGAAGGGTGAGGGAGGTGGGTCCAGCCCAGGTCCAGGGTGTCAGGTGTTTTCTTGCTTTGATGACCTCGCAGCTCTGGAAACTCCCGTGACTAGCTCGCTGGCAGGAACATGCTGTTCCCCAAGGCCTCTCCAAGGCCTCTCACCCCCACCCTCCAACCTAACCTCTGGCCCCTGGATGACTGGGGTCCTCTCTGGGGCCAGTCACAACCCCGGGTGCAGGGCTCTCACTCGTGAGGCACAGGACTGCTAGCTTCTTGAGGTGAAGAGGGCTGGGAGTTAAAAGGTAGGGGAGGCAGCCTGGCCTAGGGTCAAGAACAGTGGAGGGTTGGTGAGGAAGCACACAGCTGTAGCCTAGGCAGCCTTCCCAGGGTGAGAGGGGGGAGGACTCCAAGTGCCAGGCTGAAATGAGACAGTGTTCCCCTCCCCAACCACAGTGGTGGCACCCAGAACACTGAACTGCCATGGCATAGCCTTGCACATGGGGACAGCACTGGTAGGCCCAAGAACTCAATCTGTGACAATATGCAGCCCAGAGCAGGTCCCCAGCCCCTGCTGTATGGGAGGCCTAGGAGAATGAGGCAGAAACCTCAACCTGCCTCACACTGGCTGTGTGACTTAAGGCAAGTGACTCAACCTCTCTGAGCCTCCTTTGTTTTCTCGTCTGTAAAAATGGAGCACTGCAATGAGGGTCTGGAGAGGGATATAAGGACTTGGCGTATAAGCTCAAGATGCAGGTTCTTAGGGCCCGCTATGGATGAGGGGGTGGGGGGAATTGGTTCCCCTGAGATTGGGGTGGAGTACAGCATGGCCATCAGCAGCCCCACAGATACTTCTAAGCCAACACAAATGATTTCCCACAGATTTCGAGGGGCTGAAGAACCTGCTGACCTAGATCAGAGGCAACCCTGGATGACAGTGCTGGAAAGGCAGAGAGAGGTCATTTCACAGATGAGAAGAGAGAGGCTCAGATGGGGAAGCCAATGACCAACTCCTCCTCCCACCATGGGTCAGGACAAAGTTAAGACAAACTCAGTGCTATCCCTGGGGAGTCTGGGAATCCCACCTGTCTCCTGAGCAGGGCAGCCTCAGGCCACATTTTTCCAGGATAAAAATAAAAGTAACTACTCTTCACCCACCAGGTGATAAGGTGCTTCGAAATCTTTGGCTTCAGTCCTTACAACAACCCTGTGAGGTAGGTGTTAACATTCTCAGATGAGAATCTGAGACAGCCAGGCTGACTTGCCTAAGGGCACTTACTTGTTATGACAGACTGACCACTAGGCCAGGGCCACCTGATGGCTGGGCACACTGCCCTCTCTGACACTGGGGACAGGTCTTTCCCCTTCATCTTGTAAACACAAGCCACCCCCTAATTCAGGAACCTTCACACCCAGGAGGCCAGTGTTTCCTGTCCCAGTTGTACAGCCCCTCTTCGTCCTCTATCCCCATTCAGAGCAGGTCAGGCCACACGGGCAACAGAGCTGAGCCAATCAGATCTGATTTCAGGCTCTGAGTTCCCAGGAGCTGTGAGGTGGTTAGGACAGAACCCAAGCTGAAACCCCCACATCTCCTCACCTGTGGCCAAGGCATCTTTGTGTTGACAACATTCCTGGGCTGGAGGAATAAGGAAAGAGGAAACCAGCCAGGTCCTTGCTTAGTCAAAGCCCCCTCCCTCCAGGAAAGGATCACACTTGGCTCACAGATGAAGTGGCTATCACATAGATGGGCCTCGGGTGACCCCTGACTTCCCATTTCAGGGGGACATGCAGGGTCCTCAACTCCCCAACTCCCCTGGCCTCCTTAAATCAGATTGTTGTTAGAGGCAGGAGGAGGGGACACTGTCCCTGGGGCTTCTTTACAGATTCATAAGGCAAAGTCTAGACAGACTGAAAATGGGAAATGAGGCAGGTAGGCAAGGGGACATGGAGGCCCGGCTCCCCTCCAGCACCCCTCACTGTGCCTCACTGCCGTTCCCTGAGGCTGGTGGTAGGAAAGCATTGGCTGAGCACTAGGCCCCAAACCAGCCCTGCCAGGAGCTGACCCAGGAGCTAGAAGAGTGGGCTCACACTGACTTTCCACCGGCCAAGTCCCCATCCCGGGGGCTGGCTGTGATCAGGTGGAGGAGGCAGGGGAAGAGCCCCATGCCTGCAATGGGCGAGGCTCCTCCACACTGAACATGGAGCAGAGATCCGGAGAGAGATCTGATTTATAACGGCTGGAGTAAAACGAGGCCGGGCTGGGCCTGGGGGACACTGGGTCCTGCCACCTGCAGGTCCTGCCCATGCCCCAGTTGGCGCCTGGCCTGGCAGTCAGTCCGAGGGGCTCTGGCACGCCTGGCAGTCCTTCATGTCCTCAGAATAGTCCTCAATCTGGATGGTGATGGTATGAAAATGGAACTTCCCCTGAAGGCGGGTGCTGGCTGCCTTCAGCACAGCCTGGGCATCTGTGTTCTGAGCTAGGAACCAAGAGGACCATTTACTCACTCTTGGGCCCTTCAGAACAATCAGGAGCCTGACTCTCATACCCTACCCCCAGCAGAAGAGGAGAGTGGGCCATGAGCATTAAGAAACCCCACGTTTCACCCCGCCCAAGGCCACTTGGTTCCCATAGCTGGCACAACCCCAAAAGAGCACGAAAAGCACTGGCTCTAAGGCTTTCCTCTGCCACGTATCAGCTGTAAAGGCCTGGGCCCCTGACTTTACTATTCCACCCCACCTCCAGCCTCAGTTTCTCCATCTATAAATGGGATTGTGATGATCAAATAAAATAATGTGCACAAAGCACTCGACATGGGGCCAAGTTCAGAGCATGGGCACTGTAAGTATCTGGGGTCGTCTAAACCCGTCAGGGATGCCCCAGGCCTCTGGCTGCCTCTCTCCCTCACCCCACCCTGAGTGTCCCCACCACTCACCGATGGCAACGTGGACAGACAGAACGGGCTGGGCCACAGTCAGCGCCCAGATATGCAGGCTGTGCAAGGCTTCCACCCCCTCCACCGACAGCAGCAAATCCCGCACCGCTGTGAAGTCCACGCCTTTGGGTGTCCCTGAGGATGGCAGGGATGGGGCTGAAGGAAACTGCTCCCTTCCACCCACGCTGGTTCCGCTCCTCCAATGTCATCTCAGAGAAGACCTCTGTGGGCAGCAGCTGTGATGTTACCCGCATCTCCCAAATGATCACCATGTTGTATTTGCATCTTCACCCTTAATACTGTCTGAAATTATCTTGAGTTTCTCGTCTGTCTCCCCCTCTAAAATGAAAACGCCACATGAGAGCAGGACAGTCTGTCTTCTCTACCACCCTATCCTCAGTGCCTAGACACGAACAGGTGCTCAATCAAAAAAAGGTTTTGTGGTTTTTTGGAATGAAAAGAAGGAAACCTGGAGAAGCTGGGAGGCTCAGCGGGTTAAGTGCTCTCTTTGCAGCCCCAGAGACCAGGGATTGAATCCTGGCTCCAGACCAGGGGGACCCATATGCTGAACTGGGGTGTACCCCCAGTTCAGTTCTTGCCAGGGCCTATGCGGGAGGCTCCCGGCCCAGATCCTGACCTGTGCAGCCCCATGCCCACCTGTGGAGTGAAACTATATGGAAAACTAATGCTGTCAACTATGGAGACTGCTCTGGGCCCTCCCTCTTCTCTCTGTCTCTCTGTCTGTCTGTCTCTCTGTCAAAAAACAATAAAAATAAATCTTTAAAAAAAGAAAAGAAGGGAACCTGGCGATCCCCGCACCCACGTGGGGCATCATCACTTTTATCTGAGTCAGCCACATTTTTGGAGAAAAAGCTCTGCCCTGCAGCTAGACATTCCTGCTGACCCCAAACCAGGATCCGGACTGACCTTGTCCACACAGGGATCCATGACTCAGACCCAGGAGCATAAGAATGCCAGGTGAATTAGTGTGGTGACTGAGGGCATCCCGAGAAGCCCAGCCACACCCTCTGGAGGCAGGGGGCTTGGAAAAGGCCTGAGCTGGCGTGGATTTGACAGGCTTGTCCAACACCAACTGTCTTTCTCTGCGCTTCAGTCTGCCCACTGCACAGAGGGCAGCACAGTCCTCACCCCTCTCTGCCTGAGGGAAGGCAAACGGAGACAGAGGAAGTATAAAGGGAAGGGCTAGAGTGCCAGGTCCTGCAGGCCCATCCAGAAGCCACCTGACTAGTCAAGGAGGATACATCCCAGCAGGGAGGAGGCACCCTTAGGCCAAGTGGGAAGGGAAGGCATGATCCAGAAGACTTTTCCAGGAATGGCCACACCTGCGGACCCAGCTTGATGTCAAGATTTGCCTGGGGGAAGCCGGGATGGCTCAGTGGATTGAGTGTTAGCTTTGCAACCCTGGGAACCAAGGATCAAATCCCAGCCCCCGGCCTGTACAGACCCATATGCTGAACTGGGGTGTGCCCCCAGTTCGGTTCTCACTGGGGCTTCCTATATGAGAGTCCTCCCCCTAACCCCCGGTTCAACTCCCACCCCAACTCCCACCCCAGGGCATGCCTCCCATGCAGGAGGCCCCAGCCCAGTTTCTACCCTGCACAGACCTGTGCCCACCTATGGAGTGAAACTATAGCGAAAACTGATGACGAACAACTATGGAGGCTGCTCTGGGCCCTCCCACTCTGTCTGTCTGTCTCTTCCTCTCTCTCTGTTGAAAACAATAAAAATAAAATCTTTAAAAAAAAAAGATTTGCCTGTGGTCCCAGGAGGTTCTCCAGCCCATGCCAGGCTCCAAACCCTGGCTCTCCATCAATGTGCTGGGATTCAACACCCCACCCCACCCCAAAACTTCAATAGATCTGGAAAGCCAAGAGCAAAAAAGGGAGCCCCAAGCCTGGTTACCTTCCATCAGCACCAGAATCACGTCTCTCAGGATGGTCAAGGTTGTCCCCAGTACCAGGACGGAGAAGATGAAGGTGCAGATGGGATCTACGTACTTGTACTCTGGCTACAGGAAAAGGGGGAGGCAGGGCTGGGGTTCAACACCTAACACCTCAGCTTCTATTCTCCCTTCCCACCCAGCACTGTGTCAGGGAGAGGGTCTATCTCTGCAGGGTGGGCATGTCTTACCCTGGCCCTGCCTGCAAGTTTATCCCAGAAAGACAGGAAGGACAGACCACAGTTTAGGAGAAGGCATAGTCCCCCCTCTCTTGTCCAAGGGGCTGAGACATGGACAGAGCCAAGTGGAATCTTACACACCACCTAGTCAAATGTCTCCATTTTATGGAAATTAAGGTTCGGTTAGAGCAAAAGACTCACTCCACATCACACAGCTGGCATGGCGTGCAACCAGGCTTTGGCAGCACACAGTGCTGGGTTTGAATCTGGCTCCAAAACTTACCAGCTGTGTGACATGGTGCAAATCACTGAGCCTCTCTGAGCTGTAGAAAACCCCGTTACAGGGTTGTTGTGAGGATCAAAAGTGCTGATTAGCAATGTTGTGAGGATTAGACATTGGATGCATGTTCCTTCCCTCTCCCCAACCTTTTGCCCAGAGTGGGGGAGGGGGGCTAGAATCTGGAAAGGGTCCTGTGCAGAGAGGAATCCCCAGATGATCTACATTCTCCTGCCCGCCCCTCACCCTTCCACCAGCCCACCTCCCTCTGTCCCCAGCTCTGACCTTAAAGTATAAAATATAGGCTGCCACCAGGACACCCAAGCTCTGCAGCAAGTCTCCAATCACATGGATAAAGGCAGCCCGGACACTGGGACTCTGCTGCAGGCTGGTGCTGTGACTGTGTCCATGGCTGTAGCCAGGCTGGTGAAGAGTCAACCCCATTCTACAGAAGTGGAAACAAAGCTAAAGGGTGGCAGTTAGAAGCCACCCATTAGGGCTAGCCTCCCTGTAGGGCAAAAACCCCAACCAACCCCCAGCTTGTGTGACTCCTTTGGCCATGTGAGAATCCTGATGCACGTGACCTTGGTTCAGAGTGCCACAGGACAAAGGGCTCAGCTCCAATGTCAGGCTGAGTCTGGGCATAGAGATGCCCCAGTGCCAAATCTCAGCAGAGGGCACCACGGAAGTCATCCATCCCCCCCACCCACACCCCCATGTCACAAGTGGGAATCTGGGGCCTAGAGAAAGAAGTGGCTTGCCCAAGTCCACTGAGCAAGAAAAAAAAAACCCAAATGAGACAGATGCTCTACACACACTGCCTCTCACTGAGACTAAGTTCAGGCACTTCAGCTTGAAGAAGGACTTGGATCCTGCCCCTAAGGACATCTGCTCCTGCAAGAACTAGACTCACACCTCCCCACTTCGGGTAAGAAGCCTCTCAGGTTATTCACCAACATGTATAGGAGGTGGGAGGTGGAGTTAATGCTGCCTCAGATTTATAGCTCCCCATGGCCTTGGCCTAGCCCTAAGACGGGTCCCAGGTATTCCAAGAGCTCAGACCATTAGGAAAATTCTGTCCCTGTAGCCTATACTGGAGTGCAGCCTGGCCTGCTTCCACCAAGAGCAGGCACATAGGTATGCATGAGAGAAGTGGGAGGAGGGAGGACTCACTCACATGATGTTTACAGCCACAGCACAGCCTGCTGTTATCAGCATGGTCCCCCCTGCGATCTCATAGTCCCCAGAGATCAGCCGCTCCACCGCCAGGTACACCAGGACCCCAGTCATAACCCAGATGGACAGTACAGAGAGCAGGGTTCCCAGGATCTCTGAGGAAGAACCCACACCGACACCAATGTTAACAGGAGGTCGTAAGGCTGAGATCACCCCCGCCCACTCCTCACAAAGTCAAGGCCTGGGTCTGATTGGGTCCACTGCAAGTATGGCTGGCATTGTTGTACCCTACTGCACCACTCATACATCTGACCACGTCAGAGCTAGAAGGCACTTAAGAAGTCATTTGGGTCAAATATTTTTGTTTTAATGTAAAGAAACTGACTTAGGGGAAGCCGGGATGGATCAGTGGGTTAGGTGCTCACTTTGCAGCCCCGGGGACCGAGGACCAAATCCTGGCCCGGCCCGTGTGGACCCATATGCTGAACTGGGGAGTGCCCCCAGTTCAGTTTTCACCGGGGCAAGACCCTGGTCCAGTTCCTGCCCTGAGCAGCCCCAAGCCCACCTGTGGAATGAAACTCTGTGGAAAAACCGATGATGTGCAACTATGAAGACTGTTCTGGGCCCTCCCCCTTCTCTCTGTTTCCATCTCTGTCTCTCTCTGTCAAAAAAATAAATAAATCTTAAAAAAAAAAAAAAAGAAAGAAACTGACTTATCAAAATATATATTTATTGCTCAGCTGGCAAACTGAGGCTTCTGAGGAGAGGCTGGGCCATCTCCCACAAGAGGAAAATGACCATGCAGCCCAGAGATTAACTAAAGAGGGCTTAAAGCCTTTTTTTTTTTTTTTTTTTTCAGAAGTCTTTGCTGAACTTTCCTGTCTCCCAGGGCTGATCCATGGAGTTATGTGCAGGGCTAATGCCATAGTCATTTGTTCTTGAAGTTTAATCACTTCATTTCTTAGAAAGTTGAACTCTCCTTCCCTGCAGACTGGGAGTTCCCACAGTACAGAAGCCAAAAGGTTGACATTTTCTTCTCCCACCCAAGCCACCCTCCTGGCCTCACTCAGGGATCTACCCATTGTAGCCACCTAAGAGCCCATGTCTTAGCCCATCCCTTTCCCCGCCTCTCCCTCACCAGCTCGCTGCCAGCCAAAGTTCATGGTCCTGGTGGCTGGTCGGGAGGACATCCAGAGGGAGAACAGGCTGATGAGCATGCTGGCAAAGTCAGAGAGCAGATGGGCTGCATCGGTCATGATCGCCAAGCTATGTGCGAGGTATCCACCTGCAAGGGCAGTCCCAGGAGGATGGGAGAGTCCTTATCAGCTCCCCCAAGAAGCCACCTTCCCAGACTGTGTAGCAGGGAAACCTGGACTCTGGAGAGAGACACTGGATCTGGAACTTCTCCCATTTGCTGTATAACCATGAGCAGGTGACTTACTTTCTCTCTACCTCAACTTCTGCTATCTGTGAAGCAGGGTTAACTACTTAGAGAATGAATGTGAAAATCAAGGTCAAATAGGGCCTGAAAAACATAGCAGGCATTCGGTAAATGCTCTTTCCTTGGAGGCACTCAGGCCTTCCCTTTCTTACTAGTTGCGTGTGATCTTGGGCAAAGTACTTAAAGTGCCTCAGTTTCACCATCTGTAAAATCAGGAGGCTCACAGTACCCATATGACAGCATAAGGTTGTTGTGAGGATTGCATGAGATAGATGCATATAAAAGACTTAGTATAGTATAGGCCAGGGGTGGCGAACCTTTTGGCGATTGAGTGCCAAAGCTTATGAAATAAGAGTATACTCTCTCGACTCGCATGCCAACCCATCGAGTGAGATAAAGGTATCGATTATTTTTATGTCTATAAGAGGCATAGGATGTTTTTATAACAAAAAACAATAATTCCGCGTGCCTAAATAATTGCTCCGCGTGCCACTTTGGGCACACGTGCCATAGGTTTGCCACACCCGGTATAGGGAATATGGTCAATAATACTGTAATTAACTATGTATGGTGTCAGATGGGTACTAGACTTATTAGGGTGATCACTTCATAAGATATAAATGTTGGGGAAGCCGGGATGGCTCAGTGGGTTGGGCGCTCACTTTGTAGCGCCAGGGACGGGGGATCGAATCCTGGCCCTGGCCTCGGCCCGTGCGGAACCATGTGCTGAACTGGGAGCTCCCCCAGTTCAGTTCTCTCTCTGTCTCTGTATCTCTCTCTCTCTCTCTCTCTCTCTCTCTCTCTGTCAAAAATAAATAAAAAAATAAAAATATATTGAGATATAAATGTTGTACACCTGAAATGAATATATATTATATTGTATGTCCATGGTAATTGAAAAATTTAAATTATTTTGAATTAAAACTTAAAAATTAATTTTAAATGATTGATGCTTGAACAACATGGGTTTGGACTGTACCTGCACACATATAAGTAATTTTTTTCAATAAATACAGTCAGCCTTTAATATCTGCAGGTTTTTATCTGAGGATTCAACCAACCCCAACAGGAAACAGTAATTTTGCATTCCCAACTGATGCAAATAGCAAACTATAGCTAAATTTGGGGGAACCCAACAGTTACACGTGGATTTTCCACTGTGCTGGTGGATGCCCCTAATCCCCCATGTTGTTAAAATGTCAACTGCATTAATATTACTGGAACATACAAGAGAAAAGCCTTTTAGCTCATCCACACTATCCACGTGCCAATTTCATTTAAGTAGCACAAAAGTCCTTACCAATCACTTCCCCAATCATGAACACCAGGCAGATGGCAGAGGCCACACAGAGCTGACGAAAGGCCCACTCCTTCTTGGGCTCACAATCACTGCCAGGACCCTTCTGGGCGTGACAGTAATGATTGCTCTCCACAGCCAGCTCAATGGCCGGCAAATCCACGCCAGCTGGGGGCAGAGAAATACAGCCAGCCCCATCCTGCCACCGAGATCCCGAGTACGACCTGACCAGAGAGGGAAGGAGAGAGGAGGCGCAGCTCTGAGATGGGGGCGAGGAGGGCTGCCCCCGGCCCCGTCTCGTTGTGGGTGGGCCCTTGGTGTTCCCGCTTGTCCAGTTAGGAGACTAGATAAGAACCAGGAGCTTGTGTTCACAAGTGGGTGCTGGGGGAATGACCAGTCTCCAGGGGCCTAGGGGCACTGACCCGGGGTGTTCTCTCCTCCCCCATCTCCTCCTGGGTCTGGAGCAGGCAAAGACCTTGGGAACTGGCCAAGGGGCGGGCGGTCCAGCCGAGCGCCAAGGAACAGAACTCAGGGTCAAGGAGATGGGTAAACTGCGGTCTCGTGCCCCTGGGGACACAGGGCCTCAGGGCGGGGCTGTCCGGGGTGGGGGAGGGGCGCAGGGTGCCCGGCCGGGGACGCCCCCTCCAGGCGGGCCCGGGTCCGGCGGGATCTGTACACGGCCGTGAGAGGGATGGCCCCGCGCCACGCGGGGTTCCCCCTCTCCTTCACCTCCTCCCACGCCCTCCTGTGTGGTCCCGGTTCAAGCCACTCAAACCATCCAGGGTAGTCAACGCGAAGGCGCGTCTGATGCCCTCACATTCCCGCCCCTCGCCAGGCTTGCCCCTTACCGGGCTCCGGGCCTGGCGTCCAACAGACGCTGCTTGTCCGTGGCCTTCATGCGGCCCTGTGCCCCGGCGCTGGGTCGGGGAGCTGTGCGCGGACGCCCCGCGGGGTGAGGGGGTGGCGGGCCGGGCGCCCCGCGGGGTGAGGGGGTGGCGGGCCGGGCGCCCCGCGGGGTGAGGGGGTGGCGGGCCGGGCGCCCCGCGGGGTGAGCCGGGGGGGTGGCGGGCCGGGCGCCCCGCGGGGTGAGCCGGGGGGTGGCGGGCCGGGCGCCCCGCGGGGTGAGGGGGTGGCGGGCCGGGCGCCCCGCGCGCACCCACCCGCGGCGCCAGCCCCGAGGGCCGCTCCCGTCGCGCCGCGCCGGCCTGTGGTCGCGCCTGCTCCGGCCGGGCCGCGCTGGGGCCGCCGTGGGACCGTCGGGCTGCCGCGCCGCGCGCCCGCTTCCTCTATCTGGCCCCCGCCGCCCGTGTGAAGCCGCCGGCCGCGGGTCGTGTGCAAAAGCCCGCGGGGAAGGGGGCGGAGGCGGCCGGCGGCACGGCACGCCCGGAGCGGCCTCCGACCCCCGGGCCCCGCGCCCTGGGAGCCCCGGGCTGTGCGCAGAAGCCTAACCGGCGCCCCTGCGTTAGGACCCGGCTGGCGCTGTGCGCTCTGCGCCGCGCGGGGCTGGCGGCGTCCCACCGCCGAGCCGGGACTGGGGTTTGCGGACGCGCGCTTTGGGTCCCGGCAGAGCCGGCATGTGGCGGCTCCTGAGGCTAGAGCTGGGTCTCCCCTCAGGCTCCCGGGAGCCCGGTCGGCCTCCACCCTCGGGCCGCAGCCTCCTCCTGTCGGCTGTGTTGCGCCCTGGCAGCGACTCCGCGGGCCTCCTCCCCGGGCTGGGGCAGTGACCCTCTAGGGCTGACTTTGCTGGAACTGCCTGAGCCATTCCGGCCACTGACCCAGCCCAGCTCCTTGCTTGCGCGCTCTGATTAGAATCCGGAGTGACTGGGGGAAGCCGCGATGGCTCAGCGGGTGAAGCGCTCGCTCTGCAGCCCCAGGGACCAGGGATCGAATCCCGGCCCCAGCCCGTGTGGATGCATATGCTGAGCTGGGGTGAGCTTCCCAGGCGGGAGGCCCCCAGCCCAGCTCCTGCCCTGCGCGGCCCCCGCCCACCTGTGTGGAACAAAACCATGTCGAAAGCTGATCTTGTACAACTACGGAGACTGCTCTGGGCCCTCCGCCTTCTCTTTGTCTCTCTCTGTCTCTGTAAAAAACAATAAAATAAATCTTAAAAAAAGAATCTAGAGTGACCGGCTTTATCTCCATCCCCTACGTAGGGTTGCGTGCACTTCAGCAGCAGTCTCCACCTGGGCAGAGCTGACACCAGCACCACCATTTCTTCTCCCCTGACCCGCAGCAGCTCACAGGAGCCCCAGGCAGGTGCCAAGCATGGTGCTCCGCGAGGAGAAGCCGGCCAGTCCTTCCTATTTGCTTGGTGGCCCACCCTCTGGAAACTGAGTCCTCCCACAGCAGTTTCCGGATGTTGGGGGCCTGTGGCACCGAATCTGGCCTGATAGGTGTGCTCTACACAGAAAGCACTTGGAGCTGGCGACCTCCCTGAGCCAACCACTCCATCACCCCCAGCACTCTTGGTCACAGAGACCATGGCTTGGGTATGGCCCTTTACAGAGTCTAGGGAGCAAGCCACGCCGCTTGCCCACACTACTGGGAACAAGGAGGGGCTCCTTAAGTCTCTCTCCCAAACAAGAGTTGTCTAGTTAGGAGACTAGGTGCAGGGAGTGAGGGTGGCCTATGCCTGCCTAGATTTGGTTCTTCCACCCCTGGACCCTGAGTGTAGAAAAACTTAACCTCAAGCTTCCTGGCTTTCCTGGTATAGTCTAAGGACCAGCAGGCTCAGCACTACCTGGAGAAAGTGTTAAAATGCAGGTTCCAGCTTCCTGCATCAGACCAACAGAACCAGAATCTTTGGGTGTGGAACCTGAGAATCTGCACATTTACAAGATTCCTGGGGGCTTTTCTGCAAGGAAAATTGGAGACCTCTGCATAAAATCTTGCAGGTCATCTCAGATATGTATTCATCTATCTCCCCTCTAGATTGTAAACGCTTTGAGAGCCGGAATGTGTTTTGTACATCTGTTACATTTTCAGCTCTGGGCACTTAATTAAATATTAATACCTGTGTACTGGCTTGAAATAAAGATGCATACAAATATCAGGCTGGTCACTCAATCAGATGAAAGGACATAAGTGAGGCAGGTGCAGTTCACAGGAGTTTCTTGCTGGGGCATCTAAATTGTGTTGCAGTTTCAAACTGCCCTATGCACAGATGAATATTTTAAATTATTTGAAGAGAAAACATTTATGCTTTTAAAAAGTATATCTTATGTGTTCTTCTTGTTCCCTTTAATGCAAGGCACCTTGTACATTTTCAATAAACGCAGATTTACAAACTGAATACAGATACATATAAATTTTATAAAAACTTTTATGCCAGGTTTCCTTTAAATTAATACTTTCCCATGGTGCACTTTAATTGATTTGTAAGAGTTTGATAAATTTAAATAAAGGCTTTGATATACTGAAAACTGCCAGGTCTACTTCTTTTATTATATATCGTGGTCTGGCAGAGATCCCTAAGAGGTCCTATGTGAACGACCTAGCAGTTCTAAGACCTCAACATACCTGAGGAATCTTATTTTTAAAATATAGATCCCCATGTTCCATAACCAGAGTCTGATTCTGTAATTCTGGAGTGGGGGGTCTGGGAATCTATATTTTTAAGAACTCTGTGTTTGATACTATTGTGGAATTGTTCATTTTTTATGGTAGAGTGGTTATGATTTTTAAAAGAATCTCTAAAGTGTTGAAGGATAAAATGACAGGATATCTGGGATTTGCCTTAAAATAATCTCCATGTGCGGGGGTAGTAACCAATGGTAGAGAAGAAATAAGGTTGTCAATAATTGTTGAAACTGAATGATGGGTACATGAAGATTCATTACACTATTCCCTCTACTTTTCCATATGTTTGAACTTTTCCAGGAAAAAATAAAAGATTTAGAGGAAAATAAGCCTTCTCCGGGGATTCTAATGCAGTAGCTTATGAAACTGTATTCAAGATTCATTGGAATCGCCCTTTGGAGCCAGTTTTCTCTCATGCAGCATGATCTTAAAGGAAGCTTGTTGCTCAAGCGCCCTTCATGCCAACCTTTTGTGTTCTGGTTTGCAAGGACAGGCAGGGCCCTTCATGTAGCAAAGTAGAGCTCCTCTTATTTGCAGTTAACAGATACCTTCTTGGAATTTACATTTTAACTGACTACAGAGCCTTGACTGCCCTCCCTCCTCCCTCTGTGATAGTACAGTAGACTGACATGCCTATTCTGACAGAACAAGTAACCTTGAGAAATCTGGAGATAGAACGTGGATAGATTGTAATACCAATTCTTATTATTTCAAGCTGATAAAACCCTTTTGCTTTCTGACCTCAAATTGCCTCAGTTTCCTATGGGCCAATACTTTGTTTACAAGATAAAACTATAAAGAAAAGCAAGTGTGTGATTATCAAAAAGGACAAGATAGGGGCTACCTCCATGTGGAAGGAGGAGTTATGATGAAAGGGGTTATCTGGAGAGCTTCTGGGGGCTAGCAATGTTCTTTTTCTTGACCTGCATGGTAGCAACACAGGATTTCATTTCACAATAATTTATTAAACTTTGCTCCAACTTTTCTTCACCTTGGCTGCCTTGTGATCATACCTTGACTAAAGCATTTAAGCTTTGCCTCAGGCTCTGTTTCCAGAGAACCACAGAACAAGGCATTAAACCTGTGACTTGCAGATCATCTCAAGGCTAGTTTTCCATGGAGCTCTCATTGGGAAATGCTGGTTTAAAGAGGTCTTTCTTTGGTGGGACAGAAGCCCGGCCTTGCCATAACCATCTCTCTCCTGCCACATACTTTCTATCAGGCCTCTGTCTGGTCACTCTGAACTCTCCAGGAACAAACAAACAAACAAGGCTGAATGAAACCCCAACTCCTTTGGTAATAACAGGAAGAGAGTGCTGTGCATTTATTAAAACAACATATAACACAAACTCAGTTACCATTCCCTATGTCAGGGATAGGCACTGAGATACAGTACATTATCTGTTTCAGGCTTGTGGGTGATACCCAGCCCCTCCAGTGAGGAAAGGAAGTGGGCAGCTCTATCAACCTGGCTACTTTTGCCTCTAGCTAACCATCCCCAGTCACACAATGACCAGGCATTATCATACAAAAGTTCCTTTACAAAAAGCACCAAATTGGCATACATATACAAATATATACAAAAATCACATTAAAAAAAATGTACAAAATACTCCATTTTGCACCAACGTAGAAAAGTGTCCTATGTGGTGGTTTCAAGCACGTTTCCAATTCTGGTTCAGTGGCTGCTGGACACAGCGGTGGGGGTCCTACTCCTAGTCCCTACTCTCTGAGGAAAGAGAAGACACACCTCCCCATTGCCCCTCCAGGGGCCCCGACCCCTCCCACCCTATGCCTGTCACCAAGGCAGCTGGGCCCATCCCTCCCCTCCCCAGTCTTTCTGCATCTAGACCCTCTAGAGGGTCTCTTCTTCATCCAGCTCCTTACTGGTGTCCTGAAAGAAAAATATAAAAAAAAACACAAGGTGAGGGACTCAAGGGCATCCAGCACTTACCAAGCTGCAGTGACAATGATCAGACTCCAATTCCTACCTGGCTACTTCCATTCAAACCGAAATAGAATGTAGCTGCCACAACATTGTGGATTGCACATTCACTACAAAACTCCAAAAGACTACTCCGTATTTTTCAGCTGGATTGGAATTTAGTTCCAGTAATAACTTGGCTTGGAAAATAATAACATTAGTAAACATGTGCTCATTTGCAAACATGTCCTTCCTATGTGCCAGACACTCTGTGAAATGATTATTTAATTTACTCTCCACCATAACCCTTTGAGGTCAGTACTCTTTTGCCCCATGCATACATAGATGAGAAGCCCAAGATTCAGAAAAGTGAATTACTCCAGACCACAATGCTAGTCCGTGGTAAAGTTGCGATTTAGAACTCTTAACTATACTCTGCCAGGATGGCAGACTCAGAAGCGTACAGGGGCCAGCAGATGACATGAATGAGGAAAGCAGGCAGGCTGACAGTGGTGGGTCTGGGCAAACTGGCAAATGCATGTCTCACCAAAAAGGGGCAGCCACTGCCCAGCACTAGCTCTCTGGGACTAGGAAGAATGGCAAGCCCAGCACTGTTAGGTATTTCCAAATTTTTACAAGGAAGTAGAAATCCAGGCTCTTGGTTGAAATCTCCTTTTTAAAAAATCCTGTTTAAAATATCTCCTAATTTAAAAAAAAAAAAAAATGTTGGGATGCTGGGATAGCTCGGCAGTTGAGCACTTCCCTCACAATCATGAGGCCTGGGGTTCAATTCCTGGCTCTGGCCCAAGCAAACCCATATGCTGAACTGCAGTGCAGCTGGGAATTGGCAGGTGGCTCAGTGGCAAAGGTTCTCTCCTCCCATGTGGGAGGAGGTCCCCGTTCAGTTCCCGTCCCACATGGCCCCACATCCACCTGTGTGGAATGAAACCATGTCAATAAAATAAATCTTAAAAAAAAAAAAAAGTTGGCAAGTAATTTTTAAAAATGTAAGCAATGCGCTCAAACAAAAACACCTCAGGGGAAGCCGGGATGGCTCAGTGGGTTAAGTGCTGACTTTGCAGCGCCGGGGACCAGGGATCGAATCCCGGCCCCGGTCCGTGCGGACCCATATGCTGAACTGGGGAGTTCCCCCAGTTCAGTTCTCTCTCTGTCTCTGTATCTCTCTCTCTCTCTCTCTCTGTCAAAAACAATAAAAAAAAAAAAAAAAGATTTATCAAAAACACCTCAGTGGCCCAAGCCTGCCTCATGAGACAGGGCTGTCTTTTATGTCTGTTACGCTATATAGCTTTCCACATAGGAATGTCATGTAGATATAAAATGGGAGCTTTTTATTATAAATAGTCTGGGGTTTTGTTTGTTTGTTTGTTTTCTCTAAGGTTCAAGGGAGCAGAACTTTACCAGTAAGAGGTTTAAAATACATACTGGGAACATCATCACATACTGACAACATCCCAATGTCCAGTACATCTCATGTTGTTGGATGAATGAATGAAAGAATGGAAGTAGAGATTTCTTACCTTCTTCCTTCCCCTCTGTGGACTCCTCCTCTTCCTGGTCTTCTTCAATGAACTCTTCCTCTTCCTCATCTGTGTGTGACAAAGAGCAACAGTGTTAGGATGGGGTCGGTTTCTCAGAGGAGCTGCTCAGAGGGGAACCATATCCTTTCCAACACCCTGCAGTGACATCAGTGGCCCTGGAGGTGATGGGCCAACCCCCAGCTGCACAGAAGTGGGCTTCTTCCTTCCTTGGCCTGCCTCATCCTTCCACCCCCTCCAAAGGAGATTCAAGAGGCTCTTTTTCTTTCCAGCAGCAGCAATAGCCTCTATCACCTGATCTGCCTGTGACCAGAGGGGACTTTGGGAGGCACACTGTGCTTCCGCAAACCTCTCCGTTAGACAGACAAACAATCGCCTATGGAGATGGGGATGGGACAAGAATGCCTTGATTCTCAGGGATCAGAGTCCTTATCGCGAAGGAATTTGTCCAGCCTTTGAAAGTTGCTTGCCTAGCAATTCCTCAGCCCACGGAAGGGTGGATATGGAGTTGGGAGCACTTCTGGGGCCCTTAGCTCTCTGATGCTGAGCCCCAGACAGACCGTGACTAAGCTGCATTCTGTATCCTCACTTGACCTCCTGGGATATTGGCTTCAAGCTCTGCTAACAGGGATCATACCTGTTACGCAGCCCCTATCCTTAATCCTTTTTGGGGCCCTGAGGGAGTCTCCACAGAGTGCCTGGGGAGAGGCTTAAAAGAATTAATGCCTCCAAAATGATAGCCAAAATTCCAGCCACCTAGCTGGGATCTGTGCATAACCAAGGGAATTTTGTTGCTGTTTAGTCCTTATCACAATTAACTACTGCCAGCAGCATTCACTGAAGACTGACTATGTGCCCAGTGCTGTGCCAAGCTCTGGACTCACATTGTCTCATACAATCCTCACAAGGGTCTTGTGAGCCAGATGGCCCTCAGCGGCATTCATGTGGGTTCCTTCTAGCTACATGGCCTCCAAAAGACCTCTCACCCTCCCTTGGCTTTATTTCCTCAAGTACACAGTGGAGATGACAACAGAAACTATCACTTGAAGTTGTATTAAATGATAAAATTTATCAACAGAAATGAGGATATGGTGTGCTGAACAACTATGGTATTCACCTGAGTGATATAATGTATGTTAGCTATATATATGTGTGTGTGTATATATATATATATTTTTTTTTTTTATTTATTTTTTTTTTTTAAGATTTATTTATTGTTTTTGACAGAGAGAAACAGAGATACAGAGTCAGAGACAGGGAGAAGGGGAAGGGCCCAGAACAGTCTCCATAGTTGCACATCATTGGTTTTTCCACATAGTTTCATTCCACAAGTGGGCAGGGCTGCACATGCACAAGGCAGGAACTGGGCCAGGGTCTCACCCCGGTGAGAACTGAACTGGGGGCACTCCCAGTTTAGCATATGGGTCCACACCAGTCGGGGCCCTGGATTTGATCCTCGGTCCCCAGGGCTGCAAAGTGAGCACCCAACCCACTGAGCCATCCCGGCTTCCCTAGCTATATTTTTTTAATAAAAATCTTCTTAAAATATTACCAATTTTTAAAAATGAGGATATGGTATAGATAAAATAAGGTACCTGCCTGTGTCACAGATGATAGCATTAAGAAGCTGAAGCTGGGGAAGCCGGGATGGCTCAGTGGGTTAAGTGCTCACTTTGCAGCCCTGGGGACCGAGAATCGAATCCTGGCCCCGGCCCATGCGGACCCATATGCTGAACTGGGGAGTGCCCCCAGTTCGGTTCTCACTGGGGTGAGACCCTGGCCCAGTTCCTGCCCTGTGCAGCCCCACGTCCACCTGTGGAATAAAATTATGTGGAAAAATCAATGATGTGCAACTCTGGAGACTGCTCTAGGCCCTCCCCTTTCTCTCTCTCTCTCTCTGTCTAAAACAATAAAAATAAATCTTTAAGAAGCTGAAGCTAAGAGTAGCTTTGGGAACTAACTAGTCTATGTCTAGTACCTTACAAACTTCGCTGTATCAATATCTTAGTTGTTACAGCAGCACCATGTGGTGTTTACTATTATCGGCCCACTTTTAACCTAATTTTTTTAAGTTAGAAAAC
The DNA here is from genome assembly GCA_004027555.1 of Craseonycteris thonglongyai. NCBI lineage: Eukaryota > Metazoa > Chordata > Mammalia > Chiroptera > Craseonycteridae > Craseonycteris > Craseonycteris thonglongyai. Next base: position 39,575 of record PVKE010009550.1, read on the forward strand.
AATGCTGGGGGAAGCCGGGATGGCTCAGTGGGTTAAGCGCTCACTTTGCAGCGCTGGGGACAGGGGATCTAATCCCAGCCCCGGCCCGTGCGGAACCATGTACTGAACTGGGAGCTCCCCCAGTTTGGTTCTCTCTCTGTCTCTGTCTCTGTATCTCTCTCTCTCTCTCTCTCTCTCTCTGTCAAAAATAAATAATAAAAAAAAAGGAAAAAGAAAAGAATGCTCAGAGAGGTGAAGGGACTCATCAAAGGTGACATAGATAACAAATGGCAGATCCAGGATTCAAATTTAGGTATGCCAGACTCCAGATGCCATGCCATGCTCTTCCTACTGCCCCAAGACACCTCCCTTCACAGGATCCACACATAATTTATTGAGCAACAATTATGTACCTGGCACTGTGCTAGGCTCTGGGCTCATCCAGAAATTGGCTGCATGCCTGTGACTGACATCTGGGCATCTTTGCTAGTGTGCCTGCCTCCGCGTGAGGCTAGTGGGAGGGAAGCCAATTTCCAGGGGGATAGAGGTGAAATAGAAGTGGCACTGCTCTCTCAGTTACCTGTCCCAAAGTTGATAGCCCTCAGGGTGTCTGCTATATGCTCTAAGTCCAAAGTGAAGTAGTCCATGTTTTCAAAACCCTGCTCAGTCTTCCCCAGCTGGCAACCCTTGGAAGCTTCCACAATACTGTGGAAGAGAAAGAGAAAGAGAAAGCAGGTGAGGAGAGAGGGACAAAAAAGAGAGGGGGAGAAAGGGAGAGAGGAAAGGAAAGGGGGGCAAGGTGAGATCTCTGGGACTCAGTGCGGGGCAGGGGTGTTTTAGCACCAACTCACACCCGTGTACATGCTGGTGCCCACACCAGGCCTTGCACTCCCTGGAGGGGTGGAGGAGTATTTACTCTCCAGTCACAAGCACAATGGATGGTCCGAGAAAGCAGGAGAGGCAAAGCCCAGGAAATCCAGCCTGGGATGAGACCCTCCCAGCAGCCCAAATGCAAAGCAGGAGACCCACTAGACAGAAGTCACAGCCCTGGGGAGACACTGACCTTTTGATGAGTTGCTTGGCACTCTGTGAGGGGAGAGAGAGCAAAGGGTGAGGAAATCAGCAAAACCAATGACTGGGTGCTGCAGGTGGGCACTTGGTGCCAGGCCCTAGCCCTGCGGTAACTGGCTCCCCACCTGAGCTGAACAGAACTTGGATCTTTTCCCTCTGTCCATGGTCTGCACAGGTCTTGGTCATCACCCTAGGCCCCTCCCATTGTCCTGGCAGGAAGTTTAGATTTTAGGGGTGTCAGTCTAAACACCTTAAATCCTGAACTTTCCAAGATGAAAACTTTATCCTAATCACTTGTTTATATCTGGTGTCTGGCAGAAATACAGCAGGCGCTTAGCACATTTTTATGGAACTGAACTCTGGAATCTTCAAGCTGACCCTTTTCTGTCTCACCCAACAAGCTCTGCTAGGGCAGGGCTGCATCTTGTTTATCTCTGCCTTCACCTCAGTCAGTGGGGCTGACCTACAGGAGGCGCTCAGTTGATAGTCTCTAGGCTTCGGTAGGAATCGTTACATGCCCATTTTTCAGAGGAGAAAACTGAGCCTTGGGGAGGTTTAAATGACTTGCCCCAGGGCACATGGGTGGTCAATGCAGGAGCACCACTTGGACCTCAGACAGAGTTGTCAAGTTGAAGTGAGTCTGCCCACAGCCACCTAGTCCTGCTCACCAAGAGGAAGATGGCTCCACCAGGCTCGTCCAGCGACTGGATGGCTGTCTCCACCAGCTTCGTGGACTTGTCCAGCTGCTCCCGGTACTGCTGGATGAGGGCCTCCGTGAAGCCCAGCTTCTCCTCCTGCTCCCGCGTGATCTGCTGCAGCAGCTCGCTCTTCTTCTCGTCGAGGATACCGTACAGCACGTCAAACTTCTGGCTCAGCTCCTCCTTCGCCTGGTGGCTATTCTCCTAGGGACAGACATCCTGCAGTCACATCTTCTGAGGTCCTCCTCCCTGTCCCAGGCTGACCACCTGTCCCCTTTTAAACGGGACAGAAAACAATAGTACTGTCCCATTCCAAATGAGATGTCTGGCCAGCCTCGTCTCACTGGGCGAAAGAAAGTCAAGGTATCAGGAGGCTGACCAGTGTCCCATTTGACATGGGACAGTAGCGTTCTTTTGTGTCCCATGTCAAACGGGACGTCTGGTCAGCCTGCCCTATTCCTCGCATTTCCTTCCTGCGATGGTGTGCCATGAACAAAGAATCCACAGCTGGACGAGGTCTGACAACACCCCCATTTTACAGAAGATGAAATGAAGGCTTAGCACAAAGTAACCACTCGCTAAGGTCTCATACCTACTTAGGGTGAGCAGTCTGGCGTCATGGAGAAAGCAACCCCCTTTCTCAAAAATAGAGGCTCTAGGGTCAAACAGGATAATATATATTCTGGGCCTCCTGTGTGCGCCCAAGTCACACGCCTCTCCCTATCTTAGGACCACGACTGGATTCAAGAAGCTGTGCATCACGTGGTCCTGGCAGAGTGGCCTCTTCATTGAGCCTCCCTTCTCTCCAACCCAGATGCTACATTTTCGTTTCCTTACCTGTAAGAGGGGTATAACTAGCATCTCATCAGCCTGGGGGCCCTAGTTACCTCCATCAGTTTGGGAGCCCCTCATAGGTGGTAACAATGTACCCCTCCTTCCTTGGAATCTATCCTTCACATAACTCTGTGTCCACCAGCACTATGATGATCCCTTCCCCCCATCCCATCTCCAGATCCCCACCCCAAGTGGAGATAGAAAATCCTGGATGCTTTTGTAGAAACAGAAAAATTTCCTTCTGCCTCTACAGTCTTGCTACTCAAAGTGTGGTCCATGGACCTGCAACTTGGGCAAACCCCGAGAGCATGTTAGAAACTCAGAATCTCACACCTCATTCCAGACGTACTGAATCAGAACTTGAAGTTTAACAGACCCCACCGTGACTGGAATGCACTTTATATAAGCAGCACATGCTGACCACTGTGCCACGGAGCTCCAGCACGCACTTTAAAGTTGGAAGCCTTCCTTGCTCCACAGCCCACTAGAGAGCAATACTCTAAAAACAACCAGCGCGTTTCAAAAAAGAAGGAATTATTGGTGGGAGGCGTCCTGAGGTCTCCGACCTGGTCTGTCTCATTCTCCAGCCCGTCCCAGAGCCTTTGGCAGGGCCTGACACACAGCTGTGCTCAAGAAGCCTCCGTTGAATGAATGGATTAACGGGTCAGGCGGCCCCTCCCACCCATCCCTGCTTGAACAGCCCAGGCTCCAGGCCCCCACCTTTAGTGAAATCCATGGTGAGCCTGCACCCCAGAGACCCAGCTGCACGGGAGGTTTAGAGCCCCGAGCAGAGCTCTTCTGCTCCCTCACCTTAGTCACTCGACAGGAGTCCTCCAGCTGAGTGATGATGGTCTGCACACGGTCGTTTCCAGCCACCAGCATGGAGATACAGTTACTCAGTTCAGTCTGTGGAACAGGAGAGGAGAGACAGAAATCGTCTCAGGGCCTGCCCTCTTGGAAGTTGGCAGCAAAATGGCACCCTCATTCCCCTCTCTGCTGGAAAGAGCCTCCAGTAGCTGCCTGACCCCTCTTTCTGGGGTGCGGCTCAGACCCAGAGCAGACAATATCGAAGAGATACTGTCTCCCTTATTTTGCCCATGAAGCACAGAGAGGTAGAGTGAGCTGCCCCAAATACACAGCAAGGTACTGGCAGAGGAGGGGCTTGTTTCTAGGAAAGAAGGAACAAAGAAAAGAAATAGAGGTGGGAGTTCTAAGAGAGAGACAAGAGAAGACCTGAAGGTAGGTAAGAAAGCGTGTGGAAAGAGGGGTCACAGCTTACAGCTTGGACAGGATAGTGGCTGTCTCACAGCCCCAGGGGCACAGGGAGAGGGCTCTCAGCTGCCTCCTGCTGCAGGGGAATTTGAAGATTGGGAGAGGTGACCGGCATAAGCAGTATGGGGGCCCAAGCACATTGTAATGTGGAAGTCATGGCCTCAGAGGGCCCCTGGTGGCCTGGCCCTGGGGTCTAGTCTCTCCCCTGTGACCACACCCAGTGCTCTCAAGTGGCTCTAAGTATAACCCATGAGCTCAGCCACCTACCCCAGGAAGGCAAGGACTGCTGTCCCTGCGGCCTGGGAAGTCCCTCCAGAGAGGCCATTACTGAAAAGCCAGCTCAGCAGATCGACAGGGATCAAATCCGCATCCTGGATCATCTGGCCAGGCCCCACAGGCCCAGGCTGGGGACGATAGTGGCTCGGGCCAGTACCTTTTGTCCCTGGAAGACACTCTGCAGCGGGGCCACCTCGCAGGCCTTGTGGGCCCCAAACACCTTGCACATGGAACACGTGGGCATCTCACATGTGAGGCAGTAGATGTTGATTTTCTCGTCTTCGTGTTCTTTGCACATTGGGTGGCTGCCCTTCTGCAGAGGCCGACTATAGTGAAGAAGAGACACAAGTCATGGGGTGGGGGTGTCGAGTCTCCCTCCCCTCCCCAAGCTCCAATCACAGCTCTTCCCTGGATCTATGACTGAGCTCTCGGTGTCTGGCTGTCTATAATCCTTTTCTTTATATCCTCTGGAGACCCGGGACCAGAGAAGACAAGGACTCCAACGCTGTCCCCACACCTTAGGACTCAAACTCCAGTGATGGAATTGGCCTGGACATGGGAAGGGTAGTAGAATCCCAGAGTCAGACCTGGAGACATTTTTTCTTTTTTTCTAGATGATTATTATTATTATTTTATTTTATTTTATTTTATTTTATATCTTTTTATATTTATATTTATAGAGAGTAATTATTTTATCTTCAGTGCATATTTATTTTTATTTTACTTTTGACAGATAGAGAGAGAGACAGAGACAGAGACAGCTAGAGAACCGAACTGTGGGAACTCCCCCAGTTCAGCATGTGGGTCCGCCTGGGCCGGAGCCGGGATTCGATCCTCGGTCCTCGGGGCCTCAAAGCGAGCGCTCA
>PVKE010009551.1:0-44550 GCA_004027555.1 Craseonycteris thonglongyai
GTTGTGTGGGGAGGGGGGAGTGGGCACCAGATATATGGGGTTGGAGGGGGACCTGATTCTGGGAGCTGGGCACATAATGGGATGCATGGGTGATGTGATGTGGAGTTGTCCATTGGAAAACTGTCTGATTGTTACCAACCAATGTCACCCCATTAAATTTAACAATAAAATATAATAATATTAAAAAAAAAAAAAGAAATCTATGTTTTGATTCTTTTTTATTTGGACCTCTAGTGTGTAGTCGGCCCCAAACTGCTGTTTGATAGTTAATGCAGCCCGCGGCTGAAAAGTTTGGAGACCCCTGCTCTAGACTGAAGCTGGGTCCCCCTAGATGATCATTTCTAACACTGACATAGAAGCTCCAAATGAACGTAGAGTGGAACAAAATTAGTCTCCCAGCTGACTGCTACTATCACATGCCTTCCCCGTCTCTGGAGCTCACTGCAGTTCCTGTAGGGAGCGGACATGGCCGATGATGCCATTGCACCTGCCACACCACCCCTCACCGCCTGGCACTCTTAGAAGCAGCCCCCACCCACCACCATCCCATGCACCTACTGGGCCCATTCTCAGGAGGCTTCAGAGGAGTTAAAAATAGCTCCTTATCAGAAAAACCTCAGGCCCCTGCTTTCACATGAAAACCTTTGAGAATGGCCCTTGTCATTTCAAAGCCGCCATGGTGGGCAAAGCTTCAAAGACAGGCCAGTGCTAGCCTTTGAGTCTCTTTAAAGCAGTGGTCTTAACCTTTTTCTCAGTCATAGACCCTTCTGGAAACCTCATGAAAACTATGGAGCCACATGCCAGAAAAATACACAGGCTTAGTGAGAATTGCCTGCAATTGCAGTGAGCGTGTGGACACCATGACCACCATTCATCAACCCCAGAATAAAAATTCTTCTGTAAGGTAGACAAGATGTCCACATCAAGCTGTCTTTTTCAAATCATCTCTCAGGGATCCCAAAAAGCATAGATCCTTCAAATCTCACTTCTCAATATTTGGCCTTTTCCTTATTTCTCAGGGCTGTGCTGCATTCATTTATTCATCCAAGGCTGACCTTAAGTAAGTACACGATTCCAATTGTATTTTTTTTAATAGTCAGCATCTATTCTGATTGGTAGGTGCCCACGTTTCATAGGTTTATATTGGCAATTACTCCTGCATTCGCCATTCGTACATCCATCTATATAGATCCTTCCATCCAACCATTCATTCATTCCTGGTCAGCCATTTTTATAAAACCATCTATATCCCAAGGACTGTTCCATGCACTGGGAAGACAGCGGGAAACAAGATACAGGTTCTCTGCCTTCATAGCATCTACATTTGAGTGAAGAGATAGACACACAAAACAGCAAGTACAGTGTGAGGAGATGGATGCGCTGGGATGAGATGGGAAGACACTCCAAGAGCATATGGGGGGTGGGGAGGCGGGTAGCCCAGATTTGGGAGCAGGGGATGAGGAAAGCTTTCTGAGGAAAAGAATCTATAGTTGAGGGTAAACAATAAGTAAGAGTTACCCAGGTGTAGTGCAAGGAGAATTGCAGATGCAAGAACATACAACTGTCTAGAGGTCTGAGCTTTATTCTGAAGGCAATGGAGAGGAATGGCAGGGTAACACTGATCAGATTTGCATTTCCTGAAGCTCACTCCAGCTCTCCAGAGAAGAGAACAGATTGGAGGAATCAAGACTAAAGGCAGTGGTCCAAAAGGTGGCCTAGACTTGATAATGGCAGCAGGGTTGAAAGAAAGTGGGTGCTTTGGTGAAATACACAGGGCAGAAATGATAAGATTTGCTGATTGGCTGGCCTAGGGTGTAGGGTTGTGGGAGAGGGAATAGCCAAGGATGATGCCCTGGTTTCTGGTTTGGGCAACCAGGTGTGTGGGTGAGCTACTTACCGGAATGAAGGATCCAACTTAGCAGGGAGGCAGGATGATAAGGTAAATGCAGCTTTAAACATTTCCAGGTTGCGTTGCCCACAGACACTCAAGCCAGAAGTTTCTAGCAGCTGATTGGATCTAAAATGCAAGAAAGGTCCAGCCTGACAGTTCAGATTTGGGAGTCACTAGTGCACACAGGGTCCTGAAAGCCTGGCGTCGAGTGTGCAGAACAGAGATTTACAACAAGGAAAGTGTTGCAGCCCTTTTAGGGAACATTTTGGAGATGGGTGCAGGCATTTTTTTAGTCATCACTCTGACTGGGGACACTAGCTGGGTGTCCTACAATGTTGGAAACATCCCCCACACCAAGAACACTTCATCTTGCATAGTTCTCACTGTTTGCAATGATCTGAGCTTAGATTCTAATTCCAAAGAAACACAAAACATTTTTTTCCATTACTTTCACGTGCATCAAATTTTCTAGGAACGTAACTATGAAGTAGGTGAGGAAAGACTTTTTTCTGTAAAGACGACTCCCGCTTGTTTTTAGCCCAGACTTCTCTCCAGAAATCCCACGTTGTCTATCCATCTGCATGCTCAACATCCCCACCTGGATGTCCGACAAGCAGATAAAACCTAAACTGTCCAAACTTGAGCAGCCGACCTCGCCCCTCTCACAACCCCTGCCCACCTTCATGGATAGGAAGTTCAAGTTGCTTACGCCAAAACCTTCACATCGTCCTTGAGGCCTTGTTTTTCCTCACATCCCCAGTTCATCAGGAAATCTGGTGGCTCCATCGTGGAACTCCCTGCAGCCCTGACCACCTGTCCTCATGGTCTTACTATCATTTCTCTCACCCGGTTTATTGCAGTTGTCCCTAACTGCTCTCCCCGTTTTCACCGCTGCTCTTCTCTAGTTTCTACTCAACAGCAGTCAGAATGACTATTAAAACCCAGTTCACGTCCTTCCTCAGCTCAACACCCGCCAGCAGCTCTCCATGTAGTTCACTTAGAGAAAAAGCCAGAGTCTGGACGATCGTGTACAAGGCTCTGCAGAAAGTCCTCCTCTGGGTCTCACTGACCTCTCTCCACTCACCTCAGCTCCTTGGCTCTCCTCTTCACTTGCTCCTCCCAGCTTCCGTGGCCTCCTTGCTCTTCCTGCACACAAGCATGACACGCACAGTCTCGACTTTCAGCCTTGCCATTGGCTGTCCCCTCTGCCGAAAATGTCATTTCCTCATTTATCCAAATGGCTCATGCCCACATGTTCCAGTTTGGGCTCAGGTCTCAACTTCTCAGTAAGACCTACGCTGACCACCATTTCGTAATAGTAATTCTTCCCCAGCCAGCATCCTCTTCCCTGTTCTTCCACAGTTCTCACCTCTAACATAGCTTGTCATTTATTTATTACTCAAGTTGTTCTTCCGTTTTTTTCCCTCTCTGTTCCCCTCACTTGGTGTAAGTTTTATGAGGGCAGAGATCTTTGTTTTGCTCACGTTTACCTCCAAATGGCCTAGAATCAAACCTGGCAAATAATAAGTGCTCAATAAATATTTATTGAGCATTGAACCAGTGAACAGTGATTTTTAAAAATCAGCTCGTATATCATCGTGCATTCTTCCCACACTATTGATTCTGATTCCGATCCCACAAGAGGTTTTCTTCTTTCTAGTCAACTGTCAGCGTTCAGAATCAAAAAACTAGCATGCCCTTTGTCTCTCCCAGTAGCCACAGCAGCGGCAGTAAAAGCATTGCTTTTCAACGCTGTCTCTTCTAGGAGTTCAGATCCACTCAGAACCTCACTTACACCCTTCGTTTTAAGCCACGACTGTGATAAGTTTGGCAAATGAGTTTAAGGTAGTTCAAGGCGACAGGAGGACATCAGAATAAATAACCCTCAATTGCCATGTGCAACTACTGCCCTCTGCATAGCTTTGAGCAGCTTTGATCTTTGGGACATTCTTTGCTTAAGCCTTCATCTTCCTCTCTTAGCCTTGGTTCTGCTGTCTAGAAATAAAAAGGGTGAGACTCTACCTTCTTCCACATGGAGTCTTGCAGATGTTTGCAGATGAGGGCAAACACTCCTGCTTTGCATTCCTTCTCGCTGCCCTGTCTCATGTGAGCCTCTCCTGGTCTTTGTGTCCTTTCTCCTATGACATGGGTAGACATTTTTCCAATGTCCTCGTCGTATCCTCCACACGGGCTCAATTTTGTCTCTTTCCTGCTTACACTTCAGGTCCCATGATTTGGACGTAATATTCCCCATGTCATGTGGCAGGTGCATGGCTGAGCAGGAACGGAACTTCCACCCCAACCTTGTAGTTATTGATTTGTGCCGTGGCTTCGCATTTGTCCAGAGGTTTATGGATGGTAACTGCAGGGTTTTAAGCAGGAGAATGATGACCATAACTGAGTTTCTGTGGGATCACTCCAGCTCTCCAGAGAAGAGAGTGAATTGGAGGAATCAGACTAAAGGCAGGAAACCAGTTAGAAAGCTGTAGCTGCGATCCAGATGGTAGCTCGTGCATTTGAAAGCTCTGGCCCTTAAATTCTTTTAATGCTTGTTCTGTGAGGCTAGACTACTTCTGTCTTATGCTGTTGACCTTGGGATTCAGCTTGTTTTATTCAGGGCTTGGGAGACAAGGGCCATCATTTTTTTTTTCTTAATCTTTCAGTCATTCATGTTAAGTCAAAATGCTTTCTCTTTGTGCTTCAATAACATGCTTTAAAATTTTTTAATATTTGTTGTTAAATTTAATGGGGTGACATTAATTGGTAACAATTAGATAGTTTCCAGATGTACAAGTCCACATCACATCACCCATGCATCACATTATGTGCCCACCACCCGGAATCAGCTCCCCTTCCATCACCATATATCCGGTGTCCACTCCAACCTCCCCCCACAACTCTCCCTCCCCCCTCCTCCCTCCTCTCCAGGTAACCACCAAACTATTGAGTGTGTCCGTAATGCTGGTGCCCTCTCCCACCTCCCCTCCCACTCTCCCTCCCCCTTCCTCCCCCTCCCTCAGTCAGTCATCCAGCTATTGAGTGTGTCCACATGCTTTAAATATTTTTTCCCTTCGCATTATTTTTCTGAACATTCAGGTTAGTTGTTTACATTCCCTCTGTCCCTGCCCAAGACCTTGAGAGTTCTTTGAAGAGTGACTCTGAGTCTCTTTGACTTTATATCCCCCACAGCACATAACCAAGTGCCTTATATAATACATAGCTAACTTCACTGTAGTTGTTGAATTAAGCTGAAGTGAATGGGGCTGAATTAAAAGCTGCTGTTAAAATGCAAATATGCTATCAGGGCTCCACAAGCCATTAAGATACCCATTAAAAGCCTGGCACAGAGTAATTTATTAGATCGGCAAATAACCAACCACCCAGTAGGCAGAAAAAGGCTGAAACATGGCAAGGGTAGTTCAGACTTGAGCAAGCTTTCCAAGAGAGGGTTGTGGGGTATGGAAAGGAAATACGAGCCTAGCCGGCCAAAAGGCCAATGATTTGGGATTTATAAATTAATGACAATACAGGGAGCCTGGACTTCAAAGCCAGAATAGGCTGAGCTCTGGTTCCAATGCTGTTCCTGATTTGCTCTGTGACCTTAGGAAAGTTAATTAACCTCTCTGGACCATGGTCTTGCACAGTCAGATGGCAAAGATTTGTCTGTCTAGCTTATCTTTCCGAAGGTTGGACACACTGTGGTCAGTAGCATGTGTCTCCTGCATGTGCTGTAGCCTCAAGGAATGTAGGGTGAATGAATAGAAGTGACAGTGGGACCCCAGTCTGGCGTGGATGTGAAAGCCAGCGCCACCATTTCAACCAGCTTGCTCTAGTTAAGGGCTTCAGCTCACAGCACTGCTTCACCGGTTAAATCTATGAAATGGGAAGTTCAATGTATCCCAGAGATTAAAGGCGAAGGTATGCAAGGCACTTTGCACCTAGGAGTGGAGTAGGTATCAGTTCTCTCCATTTCCCTTCGCTGATGCACCCAATGCCGTTTCCACACATTTCTGGCCAGAAAAGCAATTGCTTGGCATCTGACTTTACCTGCAATTTTCTCTTCCAAATGAATTTGTGACTGAAGAAGACATGAAGTGGTTTAGGTGGACTCTCCGGAGTTCTCTGTATGTGAATGTGGATGGAAATATTGTGCGTTCGGGTGCTGTCACTTGCTTTCTCCAGAAGAAGGAGACAGAAATGTGCATGGATAGGTTCACTCCCCCGCTCTGAGCAGTAGCGGTAAACAACCCACGCAGCAGCCCAGCGGCCCCCTGTGGTTGTGCCAATCCAGCCCCCGTGCAACCCACAGGCGTGTGCCCCCATCAAAGCGGAGACGTTACAGCTCGCAGGTGCAGGAACAGCTTTTCAATCAGGCATAATGCTATGCGTCACTGCGGTTTTCTGGAGACTGGGGAGACGGGGGAGGGGGGCCCTGTCCAGGTAGGAACTCAGCGCAACAGTTACAGTTCAGCCATCTGGGATGTGTTTTCCCCAGAAAAGCTTCTGATCTCATCACGTTACTGTGTGAAAGTCCACAGTGGTGATTTACGCCACGTGCCTGAGTGGGAGACTCAGTGGTAATCTTTTTGAAGTTTCTGGCAAATGTATGGGCTTGCTCAGCGGCCCCCTTCTGTCTGATCCAGCTGAAATGTTCTTTTGGCTCAGTGTCTCCAAACCTCACCAGTGGCCTCTCTTCATGTTTCTTCTGTCTGTCTGATCCGTAAGACTTTGCCTTCCTCCTGGTGAGAACGAATAGACGATGGTAGTGGAGCTTGCGTTCTACCTTGAAGGAAGGAGGAGTTCAGATGAACACAATGAGGCAGACGGTGTTCCAGGTTGAGAGAGCCAGGTGGGCATGTGCCTGGGTCGGAGGGAGGACGACTAGGAAACTAGTGTGTGGAGTGGGGTTTGGTTAGGATGCCGAGGGAAGGAAGATTGGAGTCCAGTCGCTGAGAAACTCGGCTGTCTTTGGCTATTATGGAACCTGTGGGGAGTCATAGAAGGTTTTAGGGAAGAGGAATTTTGTCCCCAATATGGCATCAGTGCCAAAGACAGACTGGAGCCGAGACTGGAAGCAGTGAGATTCGTTAGGTTTATTCAGGTTTCTTACTTAGGGGAACAGAGGGATGTAACCCAACCCCACATGTTCAGAGCCCTGTGCTGTGACAAGCGCTGTGCTAAAGGCTGTGGGGAGCAGGGGGGGTGTCCGAATCCTATCCTTAAGACGCACAATGCAAGACAGCGTCCCATTCAGCAAATACTTATTGGGTATCTACACTACCAGGCAAGAAGGCTTTTGACCACAAGTAACAAAATACTCAAATAAGGGTGGCTCGTGCAACAGTGCCACGAGCCAGCTCCCATGGTAAGTCTGGAGACTATCATTAGTGTGCTAGCCAGTGAGTCACCAGGTCGCCTCCTCCCAATTCTCCCGCTGGATTCTTTCTGACAGTTGGTTTCTCCTCTGTGCAGTCACCGTGTCGCTAGAGGCCCTGGCTCTCAGCCAGCCGGGAGCCTGCCTCTGACCCTCTTGTTGCCTTCCCAGCCTTGCCACCTTTGCAGCTACCTGAACTCACACCCATAAACCTGGCCAGCCTCCCCACGAGGAAAATGCTTTGTCCTCCAAGCACCGTCCATGCCCAGGGGCTCAAGCGTCCTTACTCCTTTCATCTCTGAAATCGCTTCCCATGGGTTTCAGGTGCAAAGGCTCTTAGTAATCATCTAAAAACACTGAAATGTAGCCCACCTCCTCCCTCATGGTAGGAACCACAGATTTAACACTCGCTGATCGAGAGGGTGCATAATGGCTAAAATCGATGGTGAATGTAGAGATGCTTTTAAAGAAATTTCTGCTTTATTAATCAAAATAGAATTTCACATGCGCAGCGCTGACCCTTTATTCGTTTGATAAAAACACAGACGTGTGAATTTGTGAGACCTGTTATCTATCTACAGACAATTTTGGAACATCCGTGGATGTGAGAACCCTAAAGAATAGCCCCACAGTTTGTGGGAGGTGTCTGACCTCTGGTTTAAAACATTTGGGATTCACAAAAACTCTACAGATTTTTTGTTTTTAAATGAGAAAACCAGGATGAGGAGATAAGAAAAAATAAAAATAAAAACAGATGCACCAAATGCAGGGACTTCGGTGTCAAGGAAATATGCATTCAGACCTATGCACATACCAATGTGGTTTGGTCATTCTTTCTTTTTTTTTCCTGCTCCCCGGGACCCTTAGCCTCACAGCTAAAGAGAAGCTAACCTGTGTTTTTCCACCTCCGACCCTTTCCCACACCCATACCCTCCACTCAGCACAAGGTTCCAGAGCCTGGAGTGTACAGGGTGATTTGTCATTTTACAAAACAAATACAGTTTGGGTGAGAAGAGAGCCAAGTGATAAATAATCTCAAACCAGAAAGCTACTGTGGAAGTTTTAGAGCAAAAAGAGAACAACAAAAACAAACCCCAAGAAAACATAAAAGCTCAGGATGATTTATTTCATAATTTAAAAATCAAAATTGCCTTCGGGCGGCAGGACTTGTTTGCCCAGTTTTACCCTCGAGTGAGTCATAATAGCTAAGTTATATACCCTTGGAAAAGCAGGGCTTTCCTAGTGGGAACACCGCGATGTCATTAAGCTGGGAACTGTGTGCGGCCGTGCCAGAATCAAATGTCCTTTGAAATCGAGACCAGCAGAGAGAAAGCCTCAGGGCCCATGCTGTGTTCGTCCAGACCAAGTCTGGTCCCCACTGTCTCATCGAGGAGGTGCAGGCAAAGAATTGTGGGGAGCAGAAAATCACTTTGGCCTTAGGGGCAGGACCCAAGAGACATATGAGGAGGCTTATCAATTCAGAGCTGGGTGGGTAGCAGGACAAGGGAGAAGGAGGCCATTAATGACAGGGGGCAGATTGATCTCCGTCTGCCATAGGGGGACAGTCTGGATACAGCCACCAATAAGTCTAGACAATAATAGATAACATGTATCAGTTAGCTACTGCCATACATCAGATAACGTCATGTAATGCACAGCCGTAGCTGACTGATACATGTGACGTAACAAGCAGCCCCCAGACCTCAGAGGCACTCAACAGTACACACTGATTTCTTCACAAGTCTGTGCCCTTGCGGTTGTGTCTGTGCTCAGCTGGGAGATGACTGACCTAAAACAGTTCCATTCACGTGTCTGCCAGTCGATTAGCTATCAGTTGAAGCAATGGAGGTGTGAGGGAGGAAAAAGTTTTCCTTGACTCACTTAGGGTCCCTAGATGGATCTGAAAATTGAACTTTCAAAAATAGATTAATGGTGGGGATGGCGGGATAGCTTAGTGGTTAAGCATTGTCTTGTAATTGTGAGGTCCAGGGTTCAATTCCCAGCCCGGGCCCGTGCAAACCCCATATGCTGAACTGCAGTACAACTGGTAGCTGTGGGGATAGCTCAACAGCGAAGGTTCTCCCCCAGGTTGGTTCCCGTCCTGCGCAGCCCCACACCCACCTGTGTGGAATGAAACCATGTCACAACGAATGATGTACAACCATGGGGACTGCTCTGGGCCCTCCCCCTTCTCTCTCTCTCTCTCCTTCTCTCAAACAATAAGAAATAAATCTGTTTAAAAACAAAACCAGTTAACTGGAGAGAAGCATACAAATGCGTTGACTGGAAGTTTGACGTGGCCTAGGAAACAGGCCCGGGGAAGTGGGTGAAGCTGCATCTTTCTGCCGGGTCTGCTGAAGAGCGCGTGGGGCTGGAGAAACATGGGGGTGCACAGAGTCAGGGGCAAGTCAATGAGGGGCAAGCCCGTTGGCTCAGATTCTCCTGGGCGCCCCTTTGTCTTCAGAGGTAAGGGTGCTCCTCTCCTGCTCTAGAGAAGGCCCCTCTCACAGGAAGGTTTTAGGAGCCGCCTCAGGGCAGAAGTGGGGAGAGGAGGGTCACAGTGGCCTTCCCACTTCTGCCATTTTCTCAAACTCCCCCAGCTTAAAAATCTTCAGCATTCCAGGGTGCCCTATGTGGGGTAGCTAGTCCTGACCCCCATCAGAGCTCCCTGGCCCCCACGTCTGCACCATCCAGCAGGTAAACAGACCACAGTGCTGGCAAAGTTCCAAGAAAGAACGGAAGCACAGAAGGCCTGGTCGCAGAGCCACCGCTGGTTCACGGGATGGAAAAGCGGCTCTGAGGCCTGATGGGAGACGTCCAACAGCAGAGGGCACAGAGGCGGAGAGCTGGAGAGCTGGGGACGTTTTCACAACTCACCTTCCACGAGAATAGCCCACTTGGCCGTGTCGCAGAAGAGAGCTTATGAAGCCGCAGAGCGTGGGGACCTAACTGTTACAAAGCAGGTTTCACCCCAGAATACAGGGCAGGGAGAAAATTCACGAGTCCCACGATAAAACAGGCTGCCTTAAAGCTAATATTTTTGCATCAGGATAATTACTGATGTTAATTGAGTGTGTGTTGTGTGTGTCAGGCAATGTTCTGAGGGGCTCACGGGAATTAAGCTGGCACCGTGCCATGCACTGAGCAGGCTCACGTTTGTTGAGGGAATGAAGAGATGAATCGCTACGCGTGGTAGCTTGTGTTGAGCTCCTTCAAGGCAGGCGCCGTGTCTTCTGCTGCCTGTCTCCCCGGCCCCGCCCGTGAGCCCAGCACTGCCTAGAGGCTTGGCATAGGTGTGCCCAACGAATGAAGCCAAGACACTTGCCCTTCCTGGCAACAGGCGTGTCCAGCATGGAGCCCATATTGACTCTCCTGAAAGGACAGGCCCTCGTGTCACATCCAGAGGGGAAAATTGCCTCTGGCACGCAAAACCTGAGATGCCTGGATCTAAAGTCTTACTTAAGTAAATGGGATCAAACACCAGGGCATTTCCAGTCTACCAAATGGATATTTTGAATATACGGCGGCCTCACGTTCCCTCCCAGGCTGCTCCCCTGGGAGGCAGGAGGGGTGCATAGATGTCCTCCGGAGGTTAATGGTCTTACTTCAGCCAGGGAACCCCAATTCTCATCAGAGTCTCACTTTAATAACCGATCAGTAAGAAGCCATTGCTTCCCAAAATTTTCATTCTGAGCCTCCACTATCCACCCTAGATGTGGAAGAAGCTACACTCTTTGTATGACACTCTCAGTTCTGCAGAATATGGCTTCCATGTGAGGCTATGGTAGGGTGACCAGACGTCCTGCTTTTGGCGGGACAGTCCTGGTTTTTAACAATTTGTCTCACGTCCCGCAGCGTTTTTAAAAAGTCCCAAGTTTTGGAAAGAATGCACGACAAGCTAGGAAACGGCGGGAGATAGACCCAATTTTTAATCAAGAACCCCCTCCCCCCCCCCCCGATCAATGGTGTCCCGCTTTACCAATGTTAAAATCTGGTCACCCTAAGCTATAGGAATCCTCAGACCACAGTATCACAGTTGTTGTGTATACGAAGCAGTGGGAAGAACAGCACCTCCTGCTGGAATCTCCTGGCTGCTAATTATTTACTCACTGTGTGGCCTCAAGCAAGTGGTTCAACCTCTGTGAGACTTAGTTTCTTCATCTGTAAAATGAGCATCATAAAACCTACCATTTGTTATTTTCATGGGATCTAGATAAAACCCATGTTCTTTTCCTATTAGACCCTGAGTTCTCCAGGACAGAGACCTTTTTCTTTTTCATTCTTTTATTTATTTATTTATTGAGCACCTACATTTATTAAGATTCCTATGACATCTCAGAAAGATGCATACTAATACTAAGGTACTGTTTCTGCTTGGAGGAGTTTATACTTCTATGTAATAAACTATTACAACCTAATGTGACAAGTGTTAAAATGAAACTATGAACAAACACCATGAGAACACAGAGGAGAGAGTAATTATACTTAGAAGGGTCAGGGAAGACATCAAACAGAACATGACGTGTGAACAGAATTTTGAAATGTCGGTTTGCCAGGCAGACAAGGGCATTAGGAGGAAGGCATGCCAGGCACAGATAGGCAAAGGCACAGTGGCATGCATTGTTCACCATGGTAAGCGTAACTCTGCAGCCTCTAGCGTTACAACCCAGCACACGGAGGTTCTAAATAAATACCTGTTAGATAAACAATCTTCATTAAAGACACCACATAGTCATCACGGACTGTTAGTTATCCCCACCAGAAGGTAACTAACCGAAAGAGCAAGGACAGCCAAAAACTAGTGCAAGGCACAGCCATGAAAAACAACTTCCCAGATGATGGACAGATAAGCAGATGGTACATAGATTGATAGATGACGGAGTAGAGGAGGATGGTGATGATGATGATGATGATGATAGATAGATAGATAGATAGAAAGACAGACAGACAGATAGATGTGAGAGAGAATAGATGATGGATAGATGCATGGGGTGGTAAATGCACATGGTCACATGCAGTGGAAGAAATAGATTATCGGGGTGAACTTGAAGAGAGGGAGTATGAGAGGCAAAAATCGTTTGTGCAGACATTTGTAATACCCTCATATACCTGTCCATTCAATTCCATTAAGACCCTTTAACATACTTTAATTTAGATTAACTGAACTGCTCGCTTCACCAAACATCAGAAAATTATTCACACCTGCGTTAGAGAATTAAAGGCTTAATACTGAACATGACATAGGCTTTTTAAACCAATCATTACACGCAGTAATCTTAACAACGTCACTCTCAATGTCAAGTAAGTCTCTTCTCTGATGCCATTTTTCGTGCACATTAACTAAATTTATTATTCTTTAGAAACTCTGTCAAAACACCTTCTATCTTTCCATCATTTTCCTGGGAGGAAACATTGGATGACAGAATCAGGAGGGGCCAACCTTGATTGGACCGTATGGGGAACTAAATGCTATTGGATGAAATTATACAAGGATATATTTTAGGTCCTGCACTTGTGCCCAAAAATAAATAGATAGATAGATAGATAAATAAATAAATAAAAGCTTCTTTTTGTCCTCACAGGACATTGAGGACAGTATGACAGAGCAGCCCATATAAGGCTCAGAATAAATCAGCCACCTAATTATAGACTCCAAGCTCTGAGCATCCTTAAACACAGAAAAAGCTGGACAAATGTTTGTTGAATGTAGTAATATCAAGATGAAGGGATACAAGCATAGAAATGAGAAAAAGAATAGCTATTCTATTGTCTTCCAAGTTGGGCAAAGCACATGTGCAAGGCTGGGATTTCTCTTGAGTCACTCTGCTTTGAGAACAGCCTGAAGTATGATAAAAGAAATGGTACCTGGGTATCAAAACCATGTTATATGAAGAAAGCTGGAGGAATGGAAAATACTTAGCCCAGAGGAGTACTTGTCAGGCATGATCACTGTCTTCAGACAGTGGAAGGCTCTGGACCCAGGAAGGGAACACAGTTGCTTTAGATAGCGTGAAGGAGAATGAAAGCCTGCATCTGAATTACCAAAACAGATTTTACCTTAGAAGTTAAATTTTAACAATCCGCTAATGGTAGTCCTTTAAAAAGAGAATGGGCTGACTCAATAGGAAATAAGCCATTTACAGCTAAAGGTCTTCAAGAAATGTTCTATCAGATGATAAATAGGTTCAAAAGTTAGTCTGGATTACCTTTCAAGGAAAAACTTCTTTGATTCTATGAAAGGGAAAGGAAATCGTTGTATGAGAGTAAAGGATAGGCTGCCATCACAAAGAGACTCAAAACTCCAGTCACTTAAAGAGCAAAGACATTCATGAGTCTCTCACCTCACAGTGTAGAGCTTGTTGGCAGCCCCTGTGCTATAAAATCATCATGGAAACCAGGCTGCTGTGGGCTCCCAAGGTGAGCCCAGCCATCATATCCAGTCAGTGAGGAGGACACAGTAAAGCCCAGGACTGAGTCTTCTTATTAACTGAGGGCTACAGACACTGCGCACATTCCTTCCACTCCTGTTCCGTTGGTGTGCTTGGACACACAACTACCTGTCACTGCAAAGGATGCTGGGAAGTGTAGTCTGAGCTGAGTAGCCAGGAAGGAAAATGGGTTGGGAAAGCAACAGCAGCCTCCACTGCAATCATCTATCAATTTAATTATCCATCAACTAATATGTATATTAACATATAGTAATAAATACTGTGTTAATACTAATATCAATGCAATTAAAAAAATGGCTTCAGAGCCAGTCTTCCTGGTTTCAACACCTAACTCCACCATTTAATCACTGTCAGTGCAGAAATTAACGTCTGTATGCTTCAGTGTCTTTGTCTATTACGTGGGGATAATAAAACTACCTCCTTAATAAGGTTTTTCTGAGACTAAAATAAAATAATGCAACTAAAGTGCGTAGAACAGTGCCTGGTATCTATTGAGAGCTCAGTAAGTATTATTACTTTGGAAAAGTGGGGGAAAATAAATAATTTTTCAGAGTGTCCTCTGGATACAGATTTCCCATTGACGTCTGTAAGCAGAATGTGAAGCATTTTCATGGTCCGTAACTGAAAGGGATGCTTCGGCCTTTTTCACTTTCAGAAACAATCCATTCGTATCCTCTGGCCCCCACGTACTTACCAGCTCGGAGGAAGGCTTTCTTTCTCACGCTTCTTTTCCGTCTTCTTTCCCACATGCTTTGGGAAAGAAGAGCAGGCTGGAAACACTGCAGGGGGCCATCCCTGACTGTTCTACAGTGTGATTAGATCCTAAGCAAATAAGCTCACTTGCTGAATGGGCTCCAATCAGTGTTTAGAAGAAGGATAAAAACATCATTACAAGAAAAAACACCTACCCACAAATAAATAAATAAACATGTCACCCCGTCCCCAAGCCAGCTTGCATTAGCAAATGGGAAACCAGGATTTTCAAATGAGCACACACGTTTGCCATCTCATTTGGGTGTTTAGGGTGAACTTTGCACGATGCCCGAGGCTGCCTTACAGGGGACCTGGGAAGGCCTTCTCTGATTCATGTGGCTGATGAGCCCCTCTAAGAGGTTAAGGCTGCTGGAAAATTCAACCCATTCATTAGCAAGAGCCCTGGCTGCCTGGGGTGGTCTAGGACTTGGGGGGCATTGTAGAGTTGGCCACGTGGGAAGCTTCACACTGGAAGCTGTGGTACCTTTGGCAGAGGAGGCGGGGGAAGTGCAGCAGTCCAGAAAGAAGGTGAGATCTCACTGTTTTGAGCACCTCCCTGCACTAAACACTTTAAACGGAATTGCGTTTAATCCTCACAACAAACCCACAGGAAATGCTTTAACTTCCACTTTTATGGATAGGGACACTCGGGTCCACACAGGTTAAATGACTTGCCTGAGTTACACAAATAGGAAGAGAACCTGGAATCAGGTTCACCTCTGCTTCTCTCACCCTGAGGGTGGCTTTTTCCTCATACTGATGTGACACCAGGGCCATGTCCTTAGAAGCTCATGACCCAATGCATGAAGTCTCTCATTTGCATGCTGAGAGATGACCCCAAGTAGCACCTTTACACGGTGTGGTGCGGGTTATATAACACACAGGGCCTCTGAGCAGGGGCTCTGCAAGGTCACATAGCTAGTAAGTGGCAAAGTCAGGACTGTAACCAAAATTTATGAGATGCCAAAGCACATGGTTGACAGTTTATTAGAATAGGGGTTGGGGTGGGGGGGTGGAACAGGGACTTTAGCTGAGTTTCAGGGGCCGCGTAGTGTTTGGAGTGGAGGAAGCGGTGGATGGTGGAGACCCAACATAGTCAGACTGTAGTGCCAGTTTCCTTGTCTATACTGACATGCCCCTTTCCCAGTTCTAGTTCCTTCCTCTTCCCATTATTCTCACCCCCCACCTGCTGTGCGTCTCCTGTACTTCTTTGCCCCCGTGTTTTTGACTCAGAGAGAAAAGAGTCAGAAACACACCAGAGACTTTAACTCTCTCACCACGCCCACAACCTAGCATTGGTTCGCATCTCTTAAATGTCCGAGAGCATTCCACAGCATCTGGTTGCATTCTGTGGACAGTCGAAGCGGGTAGGACACCCATCAGCTGTAGCCAGTTACACTGCACATCGAAAGCCTTGGACATTCAGTGGCTGAGCCGGGATGGAGACTGGCAGCCTTCATGATCATTTCCAACATGAAATGGACACATCCCTCCCTCCACCCGAGCAGCACTCTGCTTTCACGGAAGAAACACTGGAACTGGATCACAGAGAATTTGCCTGCAATGCAGCGCGAGAGGCGGAGGGGTTCATGATTCAGTGGGGCAGCACGCAGCCGTGGGCTCATTGAAGGGCATGTACAGTGGGGTGGTGGGGTAATTGCCAGATTGATGGTTGAAGCTTTTGTCTCAGGTCCAGACAGCAATTAAAGACCCTGGCACAGCTCTTATTAGCCAGACATCCAGGTGGCCACAGGATCGTCCACACATGATTAGCTGCAGACCCTCGCCAGCCCCACTCCCTGGCCCACGCTGGCTCTGTAAACACTGTCCCAAAGATGAGCGAGGGCACTCCCCTCTCTGCGTAAGGGGAGCAGCTTTGGCCAGCGCATTACCTTCTGCAGTGGAGAGCTGCAGGACTTTCTTCCCAGCAAAGATCTCAGAGTCTAATTTCAAAAGACAGCAGAAAGATGTGCTACAAGCTTTCCTGCCATGTGAAGAGAAGGCCCGAGGAAGCCAGAGAGCTGCTTTGTGGGCCAGCTTTCTTCCAATGTCATTGTCAGCAGTATTTCTGCGGCTCCTGTTGTCAAACGTCGCCTTTGTTCTGTCTTTCCAAGATTGCAACCGGTAGCTGTCTGTATAGTCCATTCCCGGGAGGAAATCAAGTCCTATCTGTCAGTTCCGGACGTGTTCCACTTATTTTTAAGGGAGAAAAGTCAACAACTCAAAAGCCACTGAAAATGAGTGAACAGCAAAATGGTGGGGAGTTGCTTTAATTTTCTAGCAAAGGCTTCCAGGCCAGGCCTGGACCAGGCAGCTTGAGGGCTGACGTTCAGAATTCCCAGCGGGCAGCTGCATAGCGCATCGCCCCGCCTCCCAGACCTCATCCCCTGCTCACTCCCAGCACGACCAACCACTTACTTGTTCTTTATTTCTTCACATTGATGCAAATACGTTTACTTAGGTAGATGTGTTTTGAGAGGAAACTGTGTTATGGGCAAGAACTTCTAAATTCCATTTCCCTACATTGAATTGGGGGAAAGACCTGCAGAGCACTGTCATGAGGGAACATAGCTGTCAGCAAACTAAGTGACCGTGAGTGGGGCTGCGCCTCTTTGCATCACTGTCCCCACCCACCGCCCCCAAGAGAGATTGCTTAGGTCATAATTCCCAGAGCTGGACAAGCCCCGTGGCCCCCATGCATAACACGCATGTACCTTCAAGTGCATACTTCCCCTCTCCCAAGTGCCTTTCCCCTTCCTCTTTGCTCTACTACCCCAAACTCCAGGTCCCTACACTGACTCTGGTTCCCTGGGGCGGGAGCGGGGAGAGGCTGGGAATATCTGTGAGCAATAATATAGCCTACCACAGGACTAAAGTTACAGGTGGATTTTTTATTGTGCAGAAACATGACTACGTAGCTCTTCCCTTCTGAAGCCATGCGAGACGGCAGTTGGGTGTAGTGGTTAAGGCTAGTGCAGTTGGACTGTTGTGTGCCCATTCTCTTCTGGACTGTGGCAACACTGAGAATGAGTGAATTCATATTAATCCAATGAATTACAGAGAATTAAGAGCATTTAAGCAGAATGCATTTACTCTGAATTTACAAGGATGGATTACATTTTGATAGGAGGTAATGGTTGAATCGGGTTCTTCTTAGGATTGGTAGGAATAGCACGAATAAGACTAGGAAGAGCAGAAGTGTCAGGAACAGCAATGGTCAGGTGTGACTGTGTGTTAAAGAGCAAAAGCAGTAGGAAAGTAGAATTAGGAGACAGAGTTGAAAAATTAGGTCTAGAATTAAACATTCTGTGTTCTCCATGCAGTGGAGAACCATTGGATACTTTTATGCAAAGAAATAATCAGATTTATGATTCAGAGCTAATCGTAACATCCTTATATACAACGAGAGACACAAAACCATTTTATGGGCTATGACTCTAGCTCACGTATATGAAAGGGCTGGATTATGGCAATATTTCTTCATCAGTCTCTCAACAAATATTTGTTGTAGCCTCTCTCTCTGGGAAGGGAATGGTGGACAATGAAAACTTGCAGTCCACTGAAGAAGAATCAGATCTTGATCAAAAAGTCATGTAAATAATACAAAATTGCAGCGTCTTTTAAGTCCCCATTTGGGAGATACACGGTGTGCTTGACAGGGAGATTTGGCCTGGTCCTAGAACTCTTCAGCCAGGAAATGACAGTTGAGTCAAGGTCTGAAAAATTAGTGCAAGTTAGCTTAACAGATAACTGAAGATTTTTTTCCCTATAGAAAGAACAGAACATGTTAAAGCCCTCTGATGGCAGGAACATGACATATAGAAAAGAAATTAGAGAAATGCAGGACTGGGAAACAGTGATGGGTGGATGTGTGGAGCAAGAGGAATCAAGCCATGCAGGGTGCCTTAGGCTCTGTGACATATTTTTGTCTTTATTCCAAGAGCAAATGGGAGACACTGAGGGTTTTAAATGAAAAGGTGACACAGTGGGACGGATATATATATATATATATATATATATATACACACACACACACACACACACACACACACACACACACACACACACACACACATGCATATCTGTCCTAATTAGAGAATAGATTGGAGGAGCAATATTCCACGTGGAGAATTCCATTACAAGGCTATTGTAGGTCAAGTGAGAGATGATCGTGGCCTGGATCAGAGTAGTGATGGGAGACAGCAAGAGACACTCATAGGTTCAGAAATATTTAGGAAGTGAAATCAATAGGATTTGGTGATAGATGAATATGGGTAGAGAGGAAAGGGAGTGTCAAGGGTAGGGCTGGTATATATAGCTGACTACATGGTGGTTATGTTTCCTGACACAAGAACAATAGCTGATGTGTGTGTGTGTGTGTGTGTGTGTGTGTGTGTGTGTGTGTGTGTGTGCATGTGTGCATGCTCATGGCAACACACACAGAGATCTGGGATATGTTAAGTTTGGGCTGTGTCTTTTCAGACATCTGAGAGGAGAGGTCAAGGTGACAGTATGTGAGAAGTCTGGGGTTCAGTGGGAGTAGCAAGGGAAGGAAGGCATTGGGGCAGCAAGGAGCCATATAAAGCATTTTATGACCAAGGAAGTTCAGGTCACCCAAAGAAAGATGGCCATTGTGTCCTGAGTATACCAGGATGTTTTTATTTGCAATAACTGAATGCCTTAATTCAAACTGACTAAACTCATAAAGAAAGTTATTTTCCCATTTGGGGGAAGAACTGAGGTTGAGTGGACATTTGTGTTGTTGATCCAAAGGCTCAAAAATGTCAACGAGGTTCCAGATTCTTTCTGTCCCTCTGCTTTCCCATTCTTGGTACTATCTCCAACTTCAGAAGATGAAGGTAGTCATAGGCTCAAGTGTTAGATATAAACTTGACAAGGACAGGAGGAAGAAGTTAGATCAATTCTTTCTGTGTTTTTTCCCTCAAGTCTCATTGCCTGGATCAATCACTGGCAAGAGGATGGGATTACCACGATTGGCTTTGACTAATGATTTGTGGTGATATAGATGTGGGACAGTCAATCACTCTCTTTTAAAACTATGATAGATTAGATAGATGATAGATGGATAGATAGATGATGATGGATGGATAGATGGATGGATGGATGGATGGATAGATAGATGATGGATGGATGGATGGATAGATGGATAGATGATAAATGGATGGATGGATGGATGCAGGGATGAATGGATGGATAGATAGATGATAGGTAGACATGGTAATAATAATAATAAGCAATCACTGAAAGTTAACAATGCCAAGTATTGTAGTAAATTCTTTATATATATTGCCTCATTTAATCTCCACCTTAATCCAAAAGCACAAGCTGTATTTTTTATTCCCATTTTACTGATGCAAAAACTGAGACTCAGAGAAATAGAATAATTTGCTCATTTACTCCACCAATAAGTAGTTAAGATTTCATTATGTTTAATTCCAACCTAATTAGCTAAAAACTATGTAATACTGCCTTCCCCTGATCTCCATCAGTATTTTTCATATCAAAATTTTTTTAAGGAAAATATGTTATTTTATAAACACAGACACATACATACACAGAGAAAAACATTTATACAATGATCTTTTTGTAAGATTCTCATTTTGAGTCTCTCCCTAGTTTTGTCCTATGGATTTACATGTTGACTTTGTAATCAGATTCCATTTTGACCTCTTTCTTTTTAACAGTATGTTGCACACATTTTTATTGTTTCTACAGTCTTTTTAATCACTTTTTAATTACTGTATGAGTGACTATACTATGAATAAGTAAACTTACTTAATTATTCTTCCTCTGTTGGAGGTCATTTCCAATTTCACATAATATAGAAAACACCGCCTGCAAGAATTTTGGGTATGTCAGGTGTTTTTTTCTCTTTCACTGAATTATTTCTTCATTTTTCATACTGACAAGAAAAAATGCTGGGCCAACAGGTTTGAAGTGTCTTATAGCCCTGCCAAATTGCCCTGTAAAAATGTCGTACTAATTTGCACTGCGGTGCTCGCTCTCTCAGGGCACCTTTAGCATAACCAGCCAGCCAGCGCGGGTCGCCCAGCACACCGGTTGCTGCTCTTTAATATACGGTAGAGACAAAATGGAACCTCCCCGTTTTCTCCTGATAACGTGGAAGGTTGCACATTTCCCCGTGGATTTCATTCCTATTGGTATTTCCTCACATGTGAGTGATCTGTTCATAACTTGCACCCATCTGACTTAGGAGTTTTCGATGGAGAGCCCTGAGGGCAGCTCTCAGGGGTGCCTGGGAGTTGGGGTCCATTTCAGGGAGGACGTGTGTGAAATGGAAAGTGCTTTTCTTGAAGCTTGGGCTTTTTAAGACCCGGGAGCCCGTTCTGAGCACACGACAGCAAAGCCATAGGTATAAAGGCGCTTAATGGAGCTGTTAGGGAAGATGTTGTTACCAAGAATGATTTGGCTCATTCCAGGCTGCAAATTCATTTCTTAGCACATTTCACCATGTGCCATAAATAACCAGAGCTGTGTAAACAAATGTCACCCAGGCACATGAACCCACTGAAATTAGACTTAAAAAAA
This sequence comes from Craseonycteris thonglongyai, assembly GCA_004027555.1. Taxonomy (NCBI): domain Eukaryota; kingdom Metazoa; phylum Chordata; class Mammalia; order Chiroptera; family Craseonycteridae; genus Craseonycteris; species Craseonycteris thonglongyai. The sequence continues at coordinate 21,038 of PVKE010009551.1, forward strand.
TAACAACCTGGAGCAGTTACTGGATTCTTGCATATGTCATGCACCAAGGACACTTGACACCTTCAATGTACACACATAAGAGGCACACACATACACACACATATATTCATGCACACATACACACAGACACATACATACATACATACCCATTTATACACACACACATAGATGCACACATACATACCCATTCATACACTCATAGATATTCATGTATGTACACACACACACAGACACATGTATACACACCTACAAAGAGACAATATACAAATATATACCCATACATGCATATACAGACAAGACATACACACACACACATACTCACACATATCATTGTTTCCCAAAAAAAACAAAATTGGCTTCATGGAGTCATTCTAACCACCTGCAAGGAATGGAGAAAGATGTTGACAGATAAATTGCTTGAAAAGAAATAAACATTTTTTTCTTAAACAATTCTCAGGTCTGATAGAGACTATTTACTGGGAGGTATGTGAGAAGATAAAAAGTAGAGTCACTGAAATAGGGACTTGTCACACCAGCATTGCTTTTACTGTATATCTTCTTAGGTGAGGAAATATGGGGGTTTAATTGGGTAACTCAGTGGGAAGTGAAAATAAATAAACATACACAACCAAAGTCACGAGGAAAACCAATCGGGATGATTTAGTGAGTCCAGCTTACAGTCATGAGCTTAAAAGGCAGCCTCAGCCTCTCTCAGTTCTGAATGATTCTTAATGACTCAGGGACCTAGAAGTTTCCAGACGTTTGCTCTACTGCTGGACCTTGCAAGATGAGTTCAAGCAGCCATTTGAAACGACCTGTCCACTGCATGCTGAGTGCCTCCTGTGTGCCCAGCAGCTAGGCTTACCCCCTGGTGCAGCCCTGGCTACAGCCTGAGGGGCAAACGCTGGGTCTCTATCTCCAGCCAGCCTGACTCTAACCCCCAAGGTCTTCTCCTGACCTGAGCTGCCAATGCAGCATTCAGCCTGTCAGCACCAGGCTTTAGGGGATACCCCATGCACTGTCTCGCAGCTTTCATTCAGCAAGCATTTTGAGGACAGAATGTTTGTGTTCCCAGATCAATATGTGGGATTCCTCACCCCAAGTGCGATGGCATTAGGAGGTGATCAGGTCATGAGGGTGTTTCCCCATGAATGAGATCAGCAACCTTATCAAAGGGGCCCCATAGAGCTCTCTCGCAACCCTCTGCCACGTGAAGAGGCTATAAGAGGCCACCTATGAACCAGGAAGTGGGTCCCCACCAGGTACTGGACTTGGACGTCCAGCTTCCAGAACTGTGAAAATTAAACTTCTCTTGTGTATAAGCCATAGGTCCATGGCATTCTGTTACGGCAGCCCACACGGACCAAGAAGAGGACCTGCTCTGTGCTGACCACTGAGTTCGTGAATAACACACAGTTCTTGTCCCCAGTGTGTTTCGGGTCTCATGCTAGAGAGAGCAGAACTTTTTTATAAATTAAATATGGTATGAAACACAGTGGTGGGGCTACGCTATGGGGAGGCTCAGGAAAAGCTTGAGGTTCATCTGAAGGAACCGAGGCTCCGAGAACTTCCCTGCCTTGTCCTAGCTCACACAGCTAATACGTGCCACAGCTGACCGCGCCTCAGCCAAATGCCCATATCCCATCAGGTCTAAGTTCTCCCATCTCGAACGTGGCAGTAAAGCCAACTACTTTGTAGGCTTGTTGTAAGGGTCCAGTTAGGGAACATGTGTGAAGGTATTTTATAAAATTTGTTATTTATGATTGTTGTCACTATTAGTACCAGGCTGTGACATATCAGCCCAAGGATTGGGGAGGGGAACAGGGAGAGAGGGACTGATAGAGATCAAAATCTGTGTGCAAGATGATCAGTTCATCTCACTGTCTGTGTTCATTCATATAAGCAATTAGCAATAATCGTGCCTCAGGGGAAGCCGGGATGGCTCAACGGGTTAAGTGCTCACTTTGCAGCCCTGGAGACCGAGGATCGAATTCTGGCCCCAGCCTGTGCGGACCCATGTGCTCGAGGAGGCATGCCTCCCATGCTGGAGGCCCCCAGCCCAGTTCCCACCCTGTGCAGCCCCCGCCCACCTGTGTGGAACAAAACCATGTTGAAAACTGATGAAGTTCAACTATGGAGACTGCTCTGGACCCTCCCCCTTCTCTCTGTCTCTCTCTGTCTCTGTCTCACTCTGTCTCTGTCAAAAACAGTAAAATAAATCTCTAAAAAAATAATAATAATAATCGTGCCTCGGATAAACCTCATTGGCTATAATACTGCTACTGCGCAAAGCCTCATTCATATAATCAAAATACATCCAAGGCCTACAGTGCACATGGCACTGTGGTAGGCTCTGGGCATACAGCAGTGAACCAACCAGTCAAGCCAATTGCACATTTCGGAGGCCATCAGTAACATTCACGCGTGCTACAAAGACCGATTTGGGCAACGTGAGGGAGTAGAGAGGGGAGCCTGGCCTGCTTCGGAAGGTCAGGGAAGACTTCCTGGAGTGGGTGTGGTCAAGCTGAGAGCCAAAGACTGGGTAGGAGTTTTAAGCAGAGGGCAGAGCATGTGAGGGGGCCCCTGAGGCAGGAAGGGTATGGTGGTCAAGGCCAAAGTAGCTGGATTCAAGAAGCAAAGTCAAAAGTAGAGGGAGCTATGTTCCACTATACACGGAGGGGGTTCCAGACAACACAATGCAGGAGAGGGCTTGGCGGACAGGCGCACCATCATCTGACTTACCTTCTCAAAAGCTCACTGGCTTCCTGCGTGGGGACTGGGTGGACAAGAGGCCACCTGGGATATGGTCCATGAAGAGGTAGAGCTTGGACTAGGGAGTTGGCAACAGAGATGAGGCACCTCCAAGGACACATGCCAGAGAAATACAAGGTTCTCCCAATTGTAGACCTTTCCCATTTAAACAACGCTGGCATTCAGTTCCAGATGGATGCCTCTTTCCCATCAAACCATGTTGGCCCGCCCCCGGGCCAGCCTCGCACACCTAAAGGAGTCCCCAGTAAAAGTGTGTTTCTTCGCCCTGACTTCCAGATGGAAGATACCAGCAGTGAGCATCCCTAAGCGCTCATAAGAGTGTGATTCGAGAAGCACGGATAAGAGAAGCGCTCGGCTCCAATCCACTTTTCCTCTTCTTAAATGCAGGCTTTTCTTGTCCTCTGGCTGTGAGTGGTTCTCTGATGAAGGCAACTTGACCTGTGTCCCACCATCCAACCCATGTGTGCCTGGAGGAAATTAAACTACAGCGACCTTGGGTTTGCATGGGCGGGGGCCAGAAATTGAACCCCAGCCCTCACGATTATGAGGGAAGCGCTCAACTGCTGAGCTCTCCCAGCTTCCCGGTAAGAAAATGTTTTATTCTTTATATTTTTTATTTACTAATTTCTAGGTTGTAACCGGAAATAAATTTTAAAATCATGTATTTTATTATACAGTATTTGCAGTGCTTTAAAAAAAATTTTATTAGCATTTCAAAACAGACTAGTAATGAACGTCTCTCTCAGATCCATGAGCAAATAAACTGCTTTAAAAAAATGGATGGAGCAAGAAGAAGCATCTAGAAAGGGAGGAGAAAGAGCAAGCAACACCAACATCCCAGAACCCATTTGAGGTCAAGGGGGCATGGTCAGTTGCGTGACACCTGCCAAGAAGTCATGCGGAAAAGGGTGAAGAGTTCTTGTGGATTTGTCGATGAGGAGGTAACTAACAACTTCTTCAGCAAGAGTCCCTGATCCCATGAACTTTCATTCACTCCTGGGGCCGGGATGTCCCACAGGAGGGCTGGCAGGGGCTGTGGGTGGAGGACGGGAACAGGAGAGGGAGGCAAAGTCAGAAAGAAGGGACTCAGGGATCACGCATGCTCATGTGGGTAATGGAATCTGCTTAAATTACACACCCCCCCCAGGGGACAACTCCTCCCCGCCCCCCCCCCCCGCCCCCCGCAAGTCAGGAATTGGAGCTAATGGCAAAAACATTCCATGTGTTCTGAGGAGCTCCACCCTCACTGTCATGCTTCGCCTCGCAGTGTAGCCCTTTAGTTAATGAAATCTGGTGCTGGTGCAAATGAGTCGTGCAGAGAGGTGGGCTCCAATGGTGGCCACTGAGCTGTCGTCTCACTGGTGATGCCTCCTCCCACCCCTCCTCACCCCGGAAAGAGAAAGAGCTAAAAGAAAAGAGGAGAAAAGAGACAGAACTTGAGTCTCCCAATCCAAACAACAAAAACGGCAATTGCTATATTTCAAAGCTGGTGCAAATTAGACTAAGCCAAATGGAAAGCGTAACTCTTCAGTCCCTGGCGGCTCTGACATGTGTAATAGGTTTGGCACAGAGTCAAGGAAAATGGGGGACAAGCGGCGGTGTGTTTCAAAGAATCTACAGGCTGCTCCATGTGGAAGCCAGCTTTCTGCCCAGCTCCGGGGAGGGGTGTGTGGACCGCGCTGGGCTGGTCCCAGTCCCCATTGGAGGAGCTCCTTCAGCTTCGCATAGACTGCAAGCCTGCAAGAGGCAGCGCGTGCAGTGTGAACAGGGGGGGCGCCTGCAGATCTGCCAAGACCCGCAAACATTGAGCAGCCTCCTTCCAGGAAGGCTGCGGAGCTGCGGAGCAGGCTGCCAGGAAATGCTCCGGTTAGATCTGTCACAAGAAGGAGGAGGGGACTCTACGGATCTGTGTTCAGGCACCCTGCTAGGCATTCTGATTTAACCCCCGCCCCAGGACAGCTGTCAGCTGACCTGCTTCCCAGAGGAGGAGAGTGAGGGCCGGCAAGCTCTCAGGGCAGATCCAGGCTCCTAGACCTGGGAAATGCTGAGAATCCACATCGAAACCTAGTTCCTCTTCACTGCAAAGCTCACGCTGTCTCCCCTCCCCCAGGGGTCAGCTCTCTGCTTTTCTATAAAGCACCAAGCAGCAAATATTTTCCATTTTGCAGGCCAGATGGTCTCTGTCACAACTACTCATCTCTGCCATTTTAGTGCAAAAAGAGCCATAGAGCTAGACTATAATGTAAATGAATGAGCATGGCTGTGTTCCAATAAAACTTTATTTACAAAAACAGGTGGTGGACCACATTTGGCATGTGGACCATAACTCACCACCTGTGCCCTACACTAACACAAAAAGGAAAAACAAAAAGATATTACAGAGACTCATGGGGAGTGGGGGAAGCAATCTTAAGACTGCAGCAAATGCAAGTAGAATAGCACATGTGCTCTCAAAGCAGCTGGCAAGGGGGCAGCAGGGTGGGGGCCCAGGTTTTACGTAACTCAGTCCCGCGTAGGAGCCAGGCTCTGCCCCCGCACAGGTTAGATCATCTGGAGCAGGTTCCTTGACTTTTTAGGTCTTTGTTTCCTCTCGTAGTAGAGGGCAATAACAGACAAGCCCATCTGTCATTTTATAAAAATTAAATAACATAACACTGGTCCCATGCTGGGCACAGTTCTGGACACAAAATAAACACTCAGTCAATAGCAGCTGCGATTTTTTCAGCAGATGTGTGATCATCAACGGCCCTGCCAGGTGGCTCTCATCGCCTGCAGGTCACAGCTGAGGACACCTGGTCCCTGTAGGAGGAAGGACGATGCCCGTGGTCACACAGCTGGGAAGGATCAGCGCTGGGTGAGCATCTGCTTCTCTTCGAGTCTGAAGCTCGTTCTCCCCACACCCCTCCGTGGGAGGAAGCAAATGCCCCACGACGAGACTTCCAGAAGACAGAGCATGGGCAAGACGGCTGGCCCAGCCGCACCAGAGTGCAGGGCCCTGATCCCTCAGGGTATTGCCCACAAGGTCCCAAAGGATCCTTGTCTGGAGCTTCTGCCTGGAGGCGGGGCCCGTCCTGCCACACAGCGCTCCACACACTTGATGCTGACAGCTTTGACAGGACGACCTCGGTGTGAAAAGCCACCTGCTCTGAGGAGGCACCTGGGGGCACGGAACCAGTTAGCGGCCTGCTTCCCGGCCGGGCTGCCCCGCCTGGCACCACGGCGGGAGAGAGATCATGGCATTCCATCCTTTCAGGGGAGGCAGGCAGCAAAGCCACCAGGGTTCCGGAGTTCCAGGAGCTCGGTGACTAAGTGCTCACACTCAAAGCAAACGGAGCCAAAAAATAAAAAGGCTCCAGCAGAAAAGGCTGAAGGGTCTTCATTCAGGGAAATTAAGTGGAATTTGGAAAAGCACTGCTTTCCTTGATTCCTGGCCCAGGTCCCTCTTTTCACGTGTCTTTGGGGACATAGATGAGTTTCCTGTGGCTGCTACAGACGAGGTGGCTTTCAAAAAGAAACAGAAATCTATTCTCTCACGGTTCCAGAGGCTAAAAGTCCGAAATCCAGGTGTCAGCAGGATCCTACTCCCCCTAGACCCCAGAGGAGGATTTGTTCCTACCTCGTCCAGCTCCCAGCGGCTGTCCAGGCACTCTTGGGCTTGCTGATCACTCCAGTCTCTGCCCTCGCCTCCACATTGCCTTCCCCTCTGTGTGTCCCTCTTCAAAGAACACTCACCATTGCTTGTAGGGCCCACAAATCTTTTAGGGGGGTCTCCTCCTTCACACACCTGAGAAGACTCTTTTTACAAAAAATATTCACATTCACAGGTACTGGGGATCAGGATATGGATATATTGGTGGGGGGTGGGGGGGACACTATTCAATCCGCTACAGGATGCCCCATTGTCTGATGCAGATTCAAAGCCATGTTTCCTGATTCCAGAACGTCCCCAAGTGTCACTGTGATGCTGAAACATGAGAGAGCATCAACTGTACCCCCTCCACTGCTCCTTCGTGTTCCCCATGAGAACTTAAGCGGTGTGCCCCAAGTTGCTCCACTCGAACCAGCAGAACAGAGGCGAGCCTCCAGCCCTCCCAGTCCTGCCCTCTCTAATTGTATTTGTCCAGTGTTCTCCCTGGGGAAGTAAACCACCTCCAATTCTCTACCGCCCGTGTGTCTGCCCAGTATGATTAGGTCAACTGCCACCAGCTCAGAGTGACTGCAATTGGACGAAACACACCACGCCGCCCTGACAGGTGAACATCCTCTTTCCCTTAGAACTTGTGTTGCAATGAACTTCAGCTTGGTTCTGAACACTGAACCTTGGTTCATGATCCTGATTCTTCTTCCTTTGTCCTCTGCCCAAGTGCCAATCTATGGGCATCCAAACGGACACACGTAGAGGCTGGCTTGACTCTCAGCGTGGTGACTGAAGACAAAAGAGAAAGACCTCCATTCCATTCTTCCTCTGTGGCTCGTCCACCTTCAGGGGCAGCAGCAGAAAGTAAACACAAGAGGCTGGCGCCTAAAGGAAGCTGGCTAGCAGCTGGAACGTTCCGGAGACTTGGTGGTGTGCCTATTGTGTTCCAAATACTGTGGGAGTGCACTTGATGGAAAATCAACGAGCAATCAGTGAATACCTGTTAAGCGCCTATCATGTGTTCCAGACCACAGACATGGAGCCGATGGTTTAAAGGCGTTTCCTGAGGGCAAGCATTCCTTTGTTTCTCGACCCGGCTGTGATGGGAATTTGGCCTGGCACCGGCTAAAGTCATGTCACTGATAGAAGAAACTTCATCAAAAGAGGAGGCTGTGGGAATCATGGGAATTTGTATACACGGGAGGCTCAAAGGGGTGGGAGCCTGTCTGGTTAGAAGCAGCAGGGTGTCCCTCCCAAGTCCATGGCCTGAGGGGACCTGAGACAGCAGGGCCCAGTGGGTGCCCAGCTGCAAGAACGTGGTGTAGCCTTGAGTCCCAGCTCTTGAAATAGCTCTTCTCATGTGGTTGAGGTAAATGGATTTTTGCTGACTGAGGTTGCCCCAAAACTCCCATTGCCCATCAGCAGCAAGCTACCTAAGGAAGCCACACACTTAATGAAGGATATGTGTGTACCATGGTGTATTCTCTTAATTAAAATTTTAATATGTTTGTGGTCAGAGGGCTTGAGGTCATCCAAGGAAGTAAAAGTAAATGCATTTGAAGTGCTTAATACAATACCGGGGATGTGGGAACCCCCCCCCAAAATGGCAGCCATCATTATAAGGAGGCCCCTGGTGTGAGGCTAATGCCCCGGGGAAATTCGCTGCAGGCGGCCTGGAGGGAGGCATGAGGCGGGTGGTGTGTCCGACTCCCCCATCTGAATCCGGCGTGCTTCTGAAGAGTAAAGGCTGGGTCCTCCTGCCCTATGGGTCTTCAGCTCCCAGTTCTCTGCCTGGCGAAGGATGAGTGGTGCGGGCCACTGAAACTGCCGTGGGCCCCAATAGTGTGGAAAGAGATCACTTGCCAAGACAGCAAGAGATCTGGTTCTAACAAGCTGTGTGATGGTGGGAAAGACGTAGCTCTTGCTTACACATTAGGGTTCTCACCTGAGAAATGGGGTTTGGGGTCATTCTGGCCAGTGTAACTATCAGGGACTCCATGACTCTTTGTTCAAAGCCACACATCTTGGTTAAATTGCACTGGGGTTGGAGTCGTCGTGCTAGACTTCTAGGCTACTTAAGGATAAGTATGCACCTTTGCCCTAAAGTGTTTTCCAATTTCCTGGAGGAAATAGAGCCCACACAACATGGACACATATTAAAGGGTAATTAAAGAGCCAAACAATAATACATTGCTTATGGCCAGAGAGGACTCTAGACGGGACATTATTTTTCACGAAGTAAATGCTGTAGATTTGGGTGGGCAAGGAGCTGGCCTGAAGCCAAATTCAGCCCCTCACCTGATTTTGTAGGGACAGTTTTATTGGAATACAGCCACCCTATTTGTTTAAGTATTTTCCATGGTGACTTCCTTGCTGCAACGGTGGAGATGAGCAAGTCCAACAAAAACCATCTAGTTCACAAAGCCTAAAACAGTTACTACCCGTTGCTTTACAGTAGACGAGGTTTACTGGTCCCTGATCTATATATCAAAGGACATCTCTTCCAAACAGGCGACATCATGGTGAGCCACAGGGGTCTGGGAAGGCTCTTTGGAAAAGGGCAGGCAATGGAGAGGGCACTAAAAAGAGGACAAAATCTCATAATCCTAGAACGGAAGGAACCTTGGAGACACCAATACAATGTGCCCCCAGGATGGAATCCTCTTTGGATCACACCTGACAGATACCTGTTCTGACAGCCTCTGCTGGAACCTTGGCAGCCAGGGCAAACATGCCACTCAGTAAGACGACAGCAGCCACCACACACCACCCAGAGTTGGCGAGCCATGGTATGCGAGCGCTTCCTTTCAAAACACTGAAATCTACTGCTCGGTGACATCTGCTTGGTCTTCCTTCTTCCACATGTCAAGCCCCGGATATTTGGAAAGATGGAGTGGTTGCTTCCGGAGTCTTCCATACCAGACTGGCGTTTCCATAGAATAGTTCCCACAGGTGGTTCTCGGGGACTTGGCGACTCCTACTGGCCCCTGGACACACTGTTGTTTGTGAACAGCTGTTTCCAGGACAGCCCCACAAGCCAGCCTTGCTACTCTGGGGTTGTGGGCTTCGGGGGATCTCTGGCTCCTTTTCTCTCCCCCCAGCTACTTCCCTCAGGTGCAGTGTGGGTGAAAGCGCCCTCGCTTTAGCACCGTACAGACCTTCATAGAATCCTGGCTCCCGTTTTTACATCTCTCTAAGCCTCAGTTCCCCTGTCTCTTAAGATGGCAGGATCACTATGAGGACTAGAGGTGACAGTTGTAAAGAGCCCAGCACATACGAAAAGCCCCCTACATAGTCGTTAGCTTTATCGTTCTAGGTAGCCACGTCTACAAATAAAGTCTCATGTCACTAGGCATCAGTCCCTAAGGCAAGCTTTACTCCTGGCCAGAAGTCCCTGTTCTGTTCCCATAAAAAATTTGCAATCTCCTTTTCTGGGAAAAGCTGGGTTCTAATTTGCTCCGCAGAGGTCTGAATCTAATTACAAGCCACCCTTCCAGGTTGCATGGCCCTCTCTTCACGCATTCTCATCACAGAAAAATTTTGTGAGTTATGGTTTGGGATCCTTAAAACAAGTTCTGTACAATGAAATGGTGTTTTTGTTGTTACATAGGTGGCTGCTGGTGGGAACCATGCTTCTCAATGTTAGAGTGGAAAGTCTCAGGCAAGCAAAGGGGAAAGGCTGCAACGATCTGTGTGGTGAGGGCGCAGTATACGACACACAGGTATGTTCATGTTTATTTTACTATGGATGTGGATCACTGCATATAGAACTATTCAGAGATATGTGTGTCTGCACCTACTAGGAGACACACATAATGGGGGAGAGATACTCCTCCACCCCACCAGCCATCCAGTCACCACAAGCCAACATCTTTTCTGAGCATGGTGTCAGAGCAGAGGTTCAAAACAAAGTGAAGAGATGGAAACAGGGTCCTGCTGATGTGCTCTGAGCTCCTGGTACATCACCTACAACGCGAAGTGCAGCCCTCGATTTCACGGTTGGATGAACCACTCTGGTCCCTTTGGTTTCAGCAAGTTTGAGTTGGGGTTTCAATCAATTGCAACCACAAGAGTCTTGACCAATATACTGGGTCTGAGGATAATGGTCTGGGGTCAGAATCTACACAAGAGACATTAGACGTCACCTTCTTCCCAGCCCTTGTGTTTGTATACCCGAAGTGGGACAGTATATAAGCAACACTCCGACCTCTCCTTTCTGGGTAGAGTGATGACCTCTGATGGGTGACATCAGGGAGTGGAAACAAGCACGTGTGGACCCGTCCCATCTGGGCCTCCCTTTCTGACCTGTCTGCCTGCCACCTAGATGCTTCCCACCCCACTGCTGCCACATGGCCACACCCACTAGGGTCGGGGCCCGGCCTGCGTGGCAGGAATCAAGGCCCATCCTACTCTGGCCTCACTCTGAACGCCGTAGGTTTAACGTGGCTGTTCTAGGGGAGGGGGCCGCTTCACAGGCCCCAGCTTTCCCTTGGAGGCATCATTCTGAAGGTCAACTCAGGGGTGAAGACCGGGGTGCCTGATTGTCACTACAGATCTAACACCACTCTCCCCTTTGGCGTTACTTACAATAGAGGTGCCATTTGGCCCTTCAGTTGTCTGCATCTGTTTTGCATCCTGTTCTGAGCTCAAGGTTGAGAGAAAGGGTACAAATTAAGTTCCACCTCTCAAATCTAGGCAACAGAATGGGTTTGAGGATGGAATGTGGAGAACGATGCTTAGGGACATACCATGACCGAATTCATTTTATGTTCCTTATTTAACTCCTCACCTGTGTGTGGGAACAGAGGACTGTTCAGGAGAATGTGAAGTCTAAGAGTGGTCAAGAACTAGGTTCTGTAAGAGTAAACTGCTCTTGTCATTGTGAGTAGCAAGGCGGGTGCATATATAAGGCTAGCAGAAAATTCCTTGACATCTTTTCTGTTGCCCAGAATGGTAACTAAATTGAAATAAAAGACATGATTACATAATACAGTAAATTAGCTACAGGGTAAATTGATCTTACCTCCAGGGATTTCTTTAGCCACAGGTCTTAAAAAGACCTCCTCACAAAGCTTTCCTCATCCCTTTATCTGTCTGCTCAGTGGGAACAGGGATTTCTCCTGTTTTACGGGAGCACGGCTGTGAAAACCACCTTGGTTCATGCTTCTAATGTGCTGAACAAGTACTAGGAATTGCAATAGAGAAGTCAAAAGGCAGGAGTGATGTCTGAGAATGCTCGCTTTCCTTTTGCCTAAATAACTTGCACCATTATCTTAGTGTCTCATCAGAATGTCTTCTGTAAATAATCCACAGTAACAGGCAGTGAGCTCACTGTGAAGGGAGGTGGCAAATTATTTACAGTAGTGGTGGAATGTGTAACTTAACGCAGTCTGGAGAGAGAAGCGGGGATGTGTTAGAGCTAAATGAGACCAGGCACCATCAGAGGAGAAGATGGTCACAAACAAATAATTAGTGCACTTCTTAGAGACCTAAGACCCGCTGAGTGTAGCCCCTGGGGCAGAGCAGTGACCGAAGAGCACTGTTCAAATATCTAAAATAATTTCAAGTCGCACTGCTTGTATGTCTTGAACCCCATAATGAAGACATGCCCTGAGTATCTCTTCCAGTGGGTGAGTTGTGGAGCAGGGAGAGACCGAACAGGCTAAGTCAGAGTTCATTTTTACCACCAGGAAGAGGTAGAAAGTCTGAGCCCTACTAACTCCTATTTCACAATGTAATAACCTGTGTCTATGGGACTCCTACCTGGACCTACTAACACTGTCTAATTTCATTCTCATGATAGCCACCCAATGACCATCATCACCCTCATTGTGTAGGTAGCAAAACTGAGCTTCAGAGCAGTCAGGTCACTTGGCCGTGGTCACATAGCCAGGAAGGGGACTGCTGGGACATAGACTCCGGGCTGGCTTCACCACTGTTGTCTTGCCCAGTCTGACGTACACACACCACCAGCCCAAGAGTTTCTTGGAGTTAAAATACATCCCACCTCGTATCCTTTCTCTATTTTCCCACAAAGAGATACAGACCCAGCGTTGCAAAGGGGGTGGGAATGGGGGCGTGGGCTCCACGTTGAGACAAACCTGAGGCACAACCCTTGCACCTTTGTTTAATAGTTGTGTGACTCCAGCCAAGTTATTCATCCCCTCTGAGCCTGTCTCCTTGTTCAGTCATTCCACAAGTCTGTGCTGAGCACCTGTCGTGTGCTGAGTGCCTGTCATGTGCTGAGTGCCTGTCGTGTGCTGAGTGCCTGTCATGTGCTGAGTGCCTGTCGTGTGCTGAGTGCCTGTCGTGGTTCGGAAAGCAAGCAGCACCTATATAGTAGTGTACTAGAAGGTGTTGCCTGCTAGGGAGGGAAAGCAAAGAGGAGAAGCAGAGGGGATGGACTTGAAGGGTCTGTTTTAAGTATGGCGCTCAGAAAGGTCTCATTCAGATGGGGACATTTGACACAGACTTGAAGGAGTGAAGTGCAAACCATGTGGATGTCTGGGAGGAGAATTCCAGGCAGAGGAAAGACCCAGAGCAAAGACCCTGAGGTGGGACTGGTGAGGCGGTGAGGACTCGCCTGGCAGGTTGCAGGAGAAGTAACGAGGCTGGAAAGGCAGGAACAGAGGGGACAAGGCGGAGACAATGAGAACCGAATGGCGACATGGCACAAATGGCAGGTCCTGCAGACCCTGCCTGAGCTGAGGGAGCCGATCTCATTGTGTGAGACGAATTGCCTCGGTGCTTTTGAACAGAGGAACGATGTGATCAGACTTCGATTTTCAAAGGTGCAAAGCACTGTGAAAACGAGAGCGGGGCAACTTCACATCAGAGGTGGAGAAACCTTCACAGAGGAGATGGCATTTGACACAAAGCTCCAAAGATGAACGGCTATTTATTGGCCAAGTTAAAATAAAATAGGGACCCAGCCCTCCAGGGAAAGAAACTAATTATACAAGAAAGACCAAGGGCCTGCGGGAGCCGGGCCTGTGGCAAGAGCGACACATTTCCTAGCAGGTGCGGTGAGGTCATTGGTTTGGAAGGCCTGTGAAGCATGGGATAGACGTCATGTCCTCAAACGTCTGTTCCCATGCCGAGAAGCTGGTGGTGCTCCAGTCACCCAGCGGCTGTTGAGTCCTTAGCATGTGCCAGGCGCTAGGAGTCCAGCTGAACCAGCCACAGCGACTTACTTCCAGAGACTCATTGTCTCGTCATCTGTGACGGGATTTTAGCAGCATGAGAGAAAGGGTGTTTTCCTATTTGATTCATCACAGAAACATACTTTTGCTCCCCACCCGTTGTCATTGGGCAATGGACTTGCCCTTTGCGGGCCCCAGTCACTTCACCTGCAAAACCTGGGCCAGTATACTTAACGCTAAAGACGTGGCTGATGAGTGTGGTAAAATACAGGGAATTGCCCAACTTCGCATCTGACATATGGCAGATGCTCAACTAGTGTTAGTTACAAATCTTATCTGGAAAAGAAAGAATTCCATTTATTTATTGGAAAGTAATGAAACTTAACTCAGCATGTTCTAGGATGAGGAGAGGAAGGTAAAGATAAGTCATAATTCTGTTACCTCTCCTGTTTTTCCCCCACCCAGCCTGTCTAATAGAGCAGAAGGGGCATGCGAGGGGGAATGGTGGTTCGTGCTGGACCAAGATACTCATCGGGAAAAGCGGAAGGGAGGATTATGTTTGTATATCCCAGCCCCCACTACACTGCCTGACCCTAGGCAGGCGCTCCATAAATGTTCATTGTTGAATGAATGTGTGAGCTGCAACTTGGAATCGGCCTTAAACACAATTTATCCAGATGTATAATGAAAGACGTGTAATTCTGGAAATGAATGCACTTGTCCAATATCCAGAAGCCACCAAGAGACCAAGGAATGGTTGAAGGAACTGAGGATGTTTAAGCCTGGCTGGGAAGTGACCCGTGAAGATGTGATTTTCATCACCCAATCTTGAACGCACCGATCTCTTGAATGATAGAGCTGATCGATCTGGGGAGCTCCGGGGACAAGGGCCAAGAGCAAGAGGAGCAAGTCACATGGAGGTCAATTTCAGTCTTCTTTGGAGCAGATTCTCCCACGGCTGCCCCATGAGAAGGTGGCCTCGATATTATTGATTTGTCTGGCGTGCTATGTCCTAGTACAGGGTCGTGTGGTGACCTGTTGAGCATCAGATGGGCCAGTGCACATAACCTTCAGGTCTGGGTTTCCCTGGTAGATGTTGGTGGTTGGAGTTGGGCAGTTTCCTCCCTGAAGGGAACTTCCCTTCCTCCTTCCAGGGGGTTCTGGTGAGATTGCCAGTCACAGGGCTACGGTCTGTAGTACCCACCGCACTCCACCCTCCCTGCCACTGGAGGAGCGGGCTTGACCTAAGCGAGGACAATCGGATCTCTTCCCATGGAGGAATTTCCATCTTAAGCGAAGGTTGACAAAGCCAGAAGGGACTTGCCATTGGTCATCTGATGGCAGCAACCTGTGGAACCAGGCCCCCTGTTTCTGATGCTGAGACGTCCTGGTGTACCCTGGTTCCTGTCCTTTCTGGTGGCTGGTTGTTCAGCAAATCCTTTAATTCTACAGATTACCCAATAGCCTTCTAATTAGCCCTTCCAGTACTTAAGCTAACAAGTCGGTCTCCATTGCTAGCAAAGAAAGAACCCTTGCAGAAAGCAACAGTTTGTCAGTTCTGTGACTAATTCTGCAACCTAGAGCCTCCTATGCTCCCCAATTCTCTACCACAGAGATACCACAAGGAGGAAGGCACCCTCAGCGCCCCCTAGCTGTGTACTGTGGTGTCAGCGTGAGAAAGACTGGATGCTGTGCCCCACGAAGTTCATGGGTTGAAGCCGAACCCCCAGTGTGGCGGTGTTTGGAGGTGGGGCTTTTAGGGGGTGGGAGACTAAGTCATGAGGGTGGAACTCTCAGGAATGGGAGTCGGGTCCGTATAAAAGGGATTCCCGAGCTTGGCCTTTCCCCCTGCACTACGTAAGGACACGACCAAAAGAGAGCCACCCATGGACCAGGAAGTGAGCACCCCTCACTGGAAACCGAACCTGCCTGTGCCTTGACCTTGGACCTCCAGCCTCCAGAACTGTGAGGAATACATTTCTGTTGTTCACAAGCCACTCAGTCTGTGGTGTTTTGTTATAGCAGCTGAATGGGCTAAGACAGTGTGGCAAGAAGTGGGCATCTGGGAAGGAGGCCCATTGTCTTTGTCAGTAAGCACCTTCTCCAGTAGCTAGATCGAGTCAGTTCCGTCACTCAAGCGGTGGTGCGTTAAAGACTGGATGATGGATATCATGTCTTCATGGATTTGCCTTTGTAAATAAGCACATTCTCTCTCTCTCTCTCTCTCTCTCTCTCTCTCTCTCTCTCTCTCTCTCTGCTTACATCTACATCTTCAGATGAGAAGTAGTGCAGTCTAATTAAGAAAGGTGCAGAGGGAAAACGAAAGGTTCAGAAGACACAGGAAAGAATACGGAAAAGAGAAGGGAGGAGCAGTCACCTCCACAAACAGCCTCGGAGACCGTTACAACGCAGCCTTCGCCCGCTCTTTACCCATGACCAGACTGTTGAGCCAGGAAAGCTAAGCGTGCCCACCATGGCTGTCTTTCTCTACAAGGAGTTTTAAAGGCCTGGTGCCCCGGCCTCTCGTCCTACTGCTCCAAACAGAAGTTACGAATTTAGCGGAGACCCTGTGGCCGTTTCGGAGGGGCTGGTGTGACCCCAGAGGCTAAGTGGGGAGGGTCTGCTTCAAAAGGCTCACTGTTGCAACACTCCTAAATATAGGAGGAGAGCAGAGAGGATGGCCAGGGGTCCCCAGAAGTCAGGTAGCCAGGCCTCTGATCCTCATCACTCCTGATAAGGTCAGAACGGGAATGGGGGCTGGTGGGAGAGGCTAGGCCCGGGTCACACAGCCCTGGTCCTCACTTGGGTCCTGTGCTGACCTCGGTGACGTTCCAGTGCATGTCCTCAATCCAGGCTGCTACTCCGAAGTCACTTCTGTGCCTTTTCTCCACTGGCCTCCCTTCTCAGCAGAACCGGTGATGTTCCTGGGAGGTGTACGGGACGTTTACGGGAGCAATCCTGGTTGTCTCAATGATGGAGTGAAGGGGAGGGGGGGCATTCGTAGGTGGGGACCTAGTGTGCTTGTGTCCTTAAATAATCACATTAGTGCCACCCAAGACTTGTCCCTTGACCCTCCCAAGCTCCCAACAGATGGGAAAAACAAAACAAAAACACAACTTTCTTCTTATCTGAGCCGAGAACCTTTATGTAGCTTTATGTAGAAACACAAAGTCATTTTTCACTCTTTTCATACTATTCTTAAACTGAGTTTTCTAGGAGTACAACCACCATGTAAATTGACAGAGTGTTGTATCAGTGTTGTTCAGAACTTTCCCAGGAGTCCGTGGCTAATTCACAAAACATCCCCAGGGCAGGGCTCCTAGCGGCATCACCTCCCAAGCTGCTGGTCCCTCGTGGGCCTGGTGATTTCATGACACATGCATCTGACTGAGTCTTATCTTCTGATACAGCTTCACCTGAAACGTCATTACCTTACTCAGTGTTACATGCATCGTTTGATTAAACGTTGCTTTGTTTATGGTTAGGGAATATATAGTTTTCAATTTTGTGTTGAGGTAGGTAGATTATCTATAAATTTCATGTAAAGGGGACATAACAAAATATTTGTCCTATAAAGATGTCTTAGGCCAGATTTCCCAGGAAATAGATTCTACAATGGAAATCTGCTTGCAGGAAGCATATTGGAGGTGCCCTTGAGATTGATGTGGGTGACTGAGTGGGGTGGGGTGGGGCAGAGGGAAAAGCTGAACTGTGATGAGTGACAGCAGAGGCCTCCCCCACCCACTGTGAGCTCTGGGACTAGATGACCCTACAGAGTTGTCCTGCCTGAGGCAAGAGCAATGGGCCTTATATTTGTATGTGTACCAGTCACTGGGTGTCCTGGAGGACATGCGCTTAGGCAGGGCAGTGAATTTCTGCTGAGGGTGCTTCTTAGAGGAGGACTCAGCAGACAGCTGTCCACGTCCTGGCAGATGGGGGTGCAGGGTCTCAGTCCTGAAGAAGTGCCTGCTCCATGCTGTGCACTTGGGCCCACCTTTGCTCTGTTCAGATATGTGCACTTTGTCTAACAAGTTCCAGGAACAGCTCCCACGTCATTCAGAGTGGTCTCTTTTCCCGGGAAATGTCAAAGAATGTATTAGTCAGCGCTGGCTGCCATAACAAAATACCATAGGCTGGGCCGCGTGAGCAACAGACATGTATTTCTCACATTCCGGAGGATGGGAAGTCCAAGGTCAAGGTGCCAGAGCGGTGAGTGGCATCCTGAGGCCTTTGTCTTTTGGCTGGTAGATAGCCACCATCTCACTGTGTGTTCACATGACCTAATCTTTGTGCATGTTCCAGGGTGAGGGCAGTGGGAGAGAAGAAAAGAGAAAGAGAAAGAGAGGGAAGGAGGGGAGGGAGGGAGGGAGAGAGGAGGCCACACGCTCTGGTGTCTCTTCTTATGAAAGCACTAATATCATCAGACCAGAGCCCTACCCTCATGACCTCATGTAACCCTAACTACCTCCAAACGCACCACCTCCATATACTAGCCACCTGGAAGTTAGGGCTTAAGTATATGAATTTGTTGGACACACAAGCATTCAGTCCATATATTAAATCTGCATTAGTCAAGGTTCTCCAGAGAAACAGACCCAATAGTGTGTGTGTGTGTGTGTGTGTGTGTGTACATGTGTGTGTGTAAGAGAAATCTCTTTGTGTATGCACGTACACATAATACGCTATATATATGCAATCATTGGCTCATGTGACAATGAAGCTGAGAAGTCCCAAGATCTGCAGTCAGCCAGCCAGCTGGGGCCCAGTGGAGCTCGTGTGTACTTTCCGTAGGAGTCGGAAGGCCTGAGAACCAGGAGAGCTGGTGGCATAGGTTCCACGCTGAAAGTCAGCAGGCCCAAGACCCAGGAAGAGCCAATGTTTTAGTTCGAGTCCTAAGACCAGAAAAGACCAATGTCCCAGCTCAAGTAGACAGGCAGACAGAGCTCCCTCTTACTCAGCCTTTTTGATCTATTCAGATCTTGAACTGATTGGGTAGGGCCCACCCACAAGCGGGAGGGCAAGCTGCTTTACACGGCCTACCTATTTCAGTATTCCATGCCTCCAGAAACACCTTCACAGACACAGCCAGAATAGTCTTTGGCTAAATTTCTGGGTACCCCCTGGTCCAATCAAGTTGACACATAAAATTAACTGCCGCAACTAAGTTGGATATGGACAGTGACAGACTCTGAATGTCTCAGCACAGTATCCGATAGGTCCTGCTATGGGAAGGCATCTCTAATGTAGTGACATGGAAGGTTCTGGAAAGGGGCTGGCAGCCCTTAGAACAGTTTGAGGGAAGAACACGCTCAGTGAGGAAAGACAGGCAACGCAGCCATGGCATGTCCGTGGGCTCGGAAAAGCTCCCATCATTAGTGTGGCTCTGTATGCAGAAATGTTCCGCCTCACCCACTCAGGACTCTCTGTTTACCTATTCTTCGTTGGGAACCAGCAAGCTAGCCAGGCCCCTGCCTGGGTACAAGACACTGTGACAGATGGCAGTGCCCAGGCTGGGGAATAAGTTGTACATTTCTGCCAATAAAACCAGTCAGGAAAACAGGGAGGTCGTCACTGGTGAGCAGATGAGGCCTGGTGTCCTTGGGCGTGTTTCGATGTAGTGTGGCGTGAAATGCAGGCAGCGGCATGTTCCCAGCACTGGGAATGGGAGGCCCCGCCTCCTGAGAGCAGGAGGGGAAATCCAGTGAGCCCCGCTGACAGCCAGAGTCTTGCTCAGCAGAAGCACACAAGGGGCTTTAATGGAGACCATGTTTATCTGATGACCAGGCGTGTGACATACATGACTGGAGAGAAAGGGAAGCAGGTCAGACAGCTCGGGGGAGGGATGGAGGACTGTTAAACTCACTGGCCACCTGTGAGCCCTGGAGAAAAATCTGCAAACGCCTTACCCATCCCACAAACAAGACAAAGGCCAGAGCAGCGACCAGAAGGGGCTGAAACCGTTTGGAAAGATCAGCTCTAAGACTGGGTTTCACTTCAGGCTGTTTCAGTCTCTTCCCAGGATTTAGGCTCCTTTGCTTTTGAAGGTCCTACCTCACATGTCTCACAGCTTACAAGCCGGTTAAATGCACCCACATTCCACATGAACACAATTTACGTGTAACTATATACGAGCAAAGGCACAAAGCACAACGTGACCTACTACGATATTCTGTGAATAGTTAGCGACATGCATATGAATTTTGATGGTGCAGCATTCATTTACTCTGCTTGAGCTAACTGTCAGTTTTCAGGTCTCAAGGATTTCTGAAAGCTCTTAGGAAGCAGGTACGTCCCAGGCCCTGAGCTCAGAGTGCCCAATAGAGAGGTCAGCTCTCCTACTTTGTCATAACGAGGTGACTTCAGCAGGTGGCACAATGGAGCCTCGCTTTCTTCAGCTATGGCCCCGAGAGAGGCAGACCTACTTCACTCTGCTTCTGTAAGAGGTCCCCGAGTGAGAAGGCACTTGTGACAGCAGAGCCACGCAAGAGAACAGTCTTTGGCTTACCTGTAAGGCATTTGCAAAGCCAGGAAGAGGAAATCACCACTAACTCCACGCCCACACAGCACAGAGACTTGCAAGCCCCTGGCCGGTAGCACCTCTTTTTGCACTCCTTGACCTCCCCAAATGGGGTAAGAGGCCTTGTTATCCCCATGTCACAAGTGGAAATACTGAGGCCCATCACAGTGACAAGACTGAGCCCGGTTCATCAGAGCTGGGAGGTGGAAGCAATCAAATTTCAAGGGGGGAGAAGGGGTTAGAGACTAGGGCATGAGAGGAAGTTGAGTTTTTGTCTCATATCCTGGTTAAATTTCTATCGCTGTGGTTAAAAAGAGGCAATAAGTAGGGATTTCCGAGTCCCCAAAGCTGGGGTCTCCAAGGCAGTGGGCAGAAGCACAGCCAGCCTCAGCCCACCCTGTCCCTGTATCAGATGGCAGGCTTCAGAGGTCCAGCTGACCCACAAGGCAGTGAAAGACTTATGACTGAGCCAATGGTGGGCCACAGGTGGAGAGAATAAGCGGGATAAGAAGGTGTGGGAAGAAAAAGGAACACACCCACGTGAGCGTGCACACACACGACTTTATACATATATATGACTTAGAACAGGAAAAATTTCCCTAGGTGTTAGGTCATAAGACTACCAAGCCTCATGACTACCTTCTCAGATGGCCAAATATCAGCCACGTTAAAGGAAATGACCTGCACAGGTTATGGTCGAGGTCAAGGTCAAAGGAAGAAGAAACCACTAATAGTTTTTGTGCCTATGCTATGTACTCCATGTAATTCTTCCTGTTTTAAATGTGAGGATTCTGAGTATCAACATTTTTTGCAATTTGTTCAAGGTGATGAAGTTGATAAGTGATAGAAACAGATTTTGAACACAAGTCCGTCTCATTCCAAGGTCCAAGCTCTCTCTCCAAAAACCTATGCCTCAGATTAGCCCAAAGGTTTAGAGTTTTCTAAAAAACAAAAAAATTATCTTAAGGCAACAATGGGTGTGCTAAGGGCTAGTTCGAAGTGTGCTTCACTTACTGACATGCTTGATCCTCCCCTAGAACACTGTGAATTAAATAGTCTAACTTCTAGTGTGTCGATGAGAAAAGCATGTTTCTAGAACGTGATGGAGCCTGCCCCCGGTCACCCAGTGGGCACTGGAACTCAGGACTAGACTTCAACTTCTATGCTGGTCCTGTTCTAAAGAACTGCCTTCTCCTGGCCCTGAAGTGAGCCCCATCACTGGACACCCACTCAAATAAGCAAGCGCCTTTGGAGGTCAGAGCACTGGGCAGGTGACGAGCAGATAGAAATCCAGGAAGTTCTGGGAAAAGCAATGTAGGGTGGTTCCCTAGTGACATGAGGACATTTCTGAACTCTCACTTCTTGCAACTCCTTAAGAGGTGACACTGTCCTCCATGCCGATTGAGGAGTTTCCATCAGCTCACGCTGATAGAGAAGGAGGTACTGATCGGTGGCTTCCAGTCTTAATGGTGAAGCCGTAATTGTGTCCCTGGGCCAGACGGCTGTCAGCTTCCTGAGGCAGGAGATGATATCTTTTCCATTTGAAGGAGGCTTTGTTTAAAAATAAACACAGAGAAAGACCTGGTTTTACCCACTTTCCTCCACCTTTTTCCAAAGCCGGAGGAAAGGGCAAAGAAACTGTCATTGGTCCAGGCATCTGCTAAATAAAGTAACATAGACGGCTATGCAGGGTGAGAGTCAGAATTTGATACAAGGTGGTGAAAATGTGACAGCAGAAATGAACTCCAGTGTACCGAGGAAAGGTCATAAATAAAGCAACAACCTCACGTTCATGGGCATGGCATGGGATGGGAACCTAATGGACAGAAGCAGGCAAGAAGCATCTCTCGACTTGCTTTTGAGTGATGTCTTGGAAATGGTTCATAACAACCATGAATTTCAATTTGGCTCAGTAATTCTGTCCAAAGCAGAACCTAATAAGGGAATAATCAGGACATTGGATTGCAGCAAACTTTAGAGGACTGTGAGCAACTTTTCTGGAAGCTAATCAGTACGTGGGTAATCGTGAACGTCTCCATTCTCCCTGAGATGAGCAGGGACAGGCAGTAAGGACAGTGTCTGAAGTAGAAGCCAACCCAAGGAAGATAAAGAAAGTCAAAGGGAATGGGATGAGAAGGGATGCCCCGGGAGAAAATCATTTTCACTGCTACCATTATTAGTATTGCTGTTATTTTACAACCCCACACGCGTGAGCAGATGTAGTCCCCAAAGCATCTTGGTAAATGGCTGAGAAATACCCAGGCTCCAGAGTCCCTGTTCAGTCTCAGACTTTGTACCTGATGGTCTCTAAGGGTCTGGCCATTTTCTGCCTGCTCTTAAAGCTGCTGTCCCCTGCTCTTTCCCCAAGGTATGTGCCGTCCTATGTGTGATGGCAGAGAGGGACTCAGGCTCCCAGCAGGTTTCTTCCAGGTTGTCTCTCAAAGCAATCCCCTGGGCCCTTCAGGTTTTAGGCATTTTGCTGCCAACTACCAAAGGGAAAATCAGAGGTAAGAAAAAAATAACAAACTTGGGGAAAGTACAAGGATTGCATAAATATTACAGAAGTTCTTGCCACGCTGGTGCTAGGTCAGAGATGACCAGAATGCGAAGCCTGCGGGGTACAGAGTCCCAGTGCTGAACCTGTTAGGGGGATGCCCCAGGCACGTCACTGCTGGCTTCTGAACCTTTTTTATTCCTGAACCTCTTTTTTTCTGAGCCTTTATTTTTCTGAAACTTTTTCTTCTGAAACTTTTTTGGGGGGGTTTCTCTTTTGTAAGATAGGGAAAGTAAAATTTACCAGGATAAGTTATTTATAGGACTTAAGATTATATTCTTTTATGTACACATATACATATATGCGTGTGTATGTGTATATATAGAGGTAGAGATCAAAATGGGTAGGTATAGATGTAAACACAGATACAGGTAGAGATATAGATCATATATGCAACATGATAGCTGTTCATTTGGTAGCAATGGCTATTTTTGTCCCTGGAAGAGTCAATGATGACCATCCTGTGTTATTACCCTGGGGGCGAAATTCAACCAACTTTCCCCCTTCCTGCCTTCGCTGGCAGTGAACAGCTGACTAACACATTCCCTCCTGATTATTTTTCTTCAGGCCTTAAAATATAGTGCTACCCAGTCCAACCATGAGAAGAGCATCGGTAGTCCCAAACCGAAGGCCATCCTAAGAAATAGCTCACCAGTACTCCTTAAAACCAGCAAGGGGAAAGCCGGGACGGCTCAGCAGGTTGAGCGCTCGCTTTGAGGCCATGAGGACCGAGGATCGAATCCCGGCTCCGGCCCAGGCAGGACCCACGTGCTGAACTGGGGAGTTCCCACAGTTTGGTTCTCTAACTGTCTCTGTCTCTATCTCTCTCTCTATCTGTCAAAAAGTAAAATAGAAATAACTATGCACTGAAGACAAAAAGATAATTTCTCT